>CM046848.1:20051356-20308856 GCA_025618425.1 Heliocidaris tuberculata
TGTACATGTACAGAAAAAAACTATAGAAAAAAAAAATGTTGCTTTAATTAGCTTCACAGGATTGTTGTTTACAAGTTACTATATCACCATGCAAAATTGTGTGTAAATCGGGTATTCCATCTCCGAGATTCTTGGTGAGGGTCACAATGCCCCCCCCCCCCCCCCAGTCATCATGTGCTCCTGAAAAGCCCAGTGATCATGAATGCATACCCCACTCATCGAACCAGATTTACGCTGGTGGCCTAAATTACCACAAGAGGTGAAGGTAATTGTCTAGGACTAGATCGAAAAATCAGTCTATTTCGTTCGGGGATATGCTATGCTGATCGAGACTACGTCTGGTTGAACAGAATCCCTCTCCTACATAAACAGAAGTCTGCCCCCTACGCTGTGGCGGTACGTCATTATTAATGGCTGGGCTCTGGCTGGGGCCAGCCTATGTCATAAGCGCTCCCTATTATTTCGTTCGCCTGACAAATTCACTTTGATATACGTTTGTGTACAAGTGCGTCTCGCACTTGTACACAAACGTATAAAAAAAAATACTAGTACTCCGTTTCTGGATGACCATGACCTTTGCTTGTCATAGATGTGACCTGAAAACGCTTCGTTAGATTCTTAGTGAGCCGACTGCATGTATACACTGGATGCATGTTGCGTATACGGTATACATTGTACATTGCATTGCATACGTGTAGCTGTACTAGCTGTGCATGTGCTTGAATCGACTCACTAAACTCTGCATTTTAACAAAACGACTGAATCACATCTATCTCAAGAGTTTTTAAGCCAATCAGGAGCGTCGATTTTCGTCTAGTGACTTTCCCATCCTCCGAAAAAAAATATCGCGAACCGGGGGGCGGGGGGGGGGGGGGGCGCATCGAGGGAGGGTGGTGGGTGGGGCCGAGTGCAAAAAATCATGTCGATGCGAGCGCGCGCTACATAACAAATTTGTTACGTAGCGATTATATATAGCGATATAATCGCATCGATGATATACACTAAATCCTCGCTGGCTGGCATTGGTTGTGATCAAGAAGAGCATTATACGGTTAGTTTTATTGAATATAGCACTTAGAAAGTGAAGACAAGAAATGCTATGAAGAAACGTGTTGTTAATGTTAATATGATACGTAGATGTGAAATGTATTATGATGCCTTTTAGAGTTTTTACAACCTGTAAATCACGTTTCCATTGAGAGACTTTTCTGATGTACAGTCCCACAAATGCTGAAATGTGGGGTAGGATAGTTACGCACTAGGGTAGTTCAAGGGAGCGTCGCCTCGCCGCCTAAGGCGGTGGCGGCGGGGCTCCTTGAAGTTAGGCACTAGGGCACTCGTTAATAGAGTCTATCGACCACTTAGTCACACATATGCGAGGTAAGAGGTTATTTTAGAGTCCAGGGGCTGTATTCTGAATACTGTTTTATCTCAAATATTGTATCTCCATAACTCATAAGATAAAATTGGTATTCTGAAAATTGTAACTTTCGTTGTAACTTTTGTTGTATCTTTGTTCACTCTGCGCATGATCCTAATTTACATATGCGCGCTGAAGATAATATCATGAGATAATAAATTGGTATTCTGAAAATGATTTTATCTTTTGTTGTATCTTATCTTCCATGGTAACTACAACAAAACGTACAACAGCTTCTAGCTGTTGTATCTCATGATCTCAGCAATTTTTCTAGCTCAGAATCAGACAGTACATGCTCAAATAGCAAGATGGAGACTGCGTGGGATTTAAGATCTCATAGAAAAGACATTTTAAAGAAATTACAGGTGGAATTCGATGATTTTACATCAATATGTGACTTGGTTCGAGCAGAAGAGGGTGAGCCATTATGTTAATTAATTGCCGTCCAATAGCGCATGGCGCATTATAAAACGCTTAATTTAATAACTCTGCCTGAAATTGATATACGCGCAAAGCCCATCCTTATTTGTGGCACGGTAAGAGTTGAAGAGTCCCTGAATCAGGTAATCTAGCAAATTTAAGAAAATTAAATCTTGCTTAGAGCAGTTTTGTTGTCTGTTTTTGACTGCTGCAAAAGTGAATGTTGGACACAGTCCCACCTAGGCAAGGTCCTATGAGTGGTATAAAGTTAGACCTAATAATAATTTGAATAATAACCTTGCATACATGAAAGTGTGACTGAGTGGCATGGGTGGCACTAGACAGAAAAATCTGTCTGTGTGGAGGAGTTTTTATACATTTTTTAGCTTTTGAAGCTCTCCTCCAAGACAGACGGAAGCCTCCCATAATCACTGTAGTTGAGTATCTCTCTGTGTTAAGTACAGTAGCTATGGGCAGAAAAGGTGAGGAACTTCACCCCAAATGTTTTCAACAAAATACAAGTTGTTGATGAAAAAAAATAGACAGTTATTGTGATAAATATATAGTGTATAGACCTCTACTAGTTAATATACATGTAGTGCACTCACCCACTTTTGGAAATAATCCTAAATTTACAGATATTTTATCTCATTTTGCAATGTTGTCAACGGGGTTTTCGCAATCGGGCGAACATAATATACATATAATGCTCCCAGTATCATGTACTGGGAGCAGCAAGTGTGGGGGCACATGCCTCCGGGCAACAGTGTTGTACTTCACTTTTGTGCACCCTGACCCACTTGTTGTTCCCAATCCTTTTACATGTCCTTTACATGATCTTCCGCATTCTTATTATGTACTTGTATTTTGCCTTGTTGTATTGTACCTGTGCTTATTTTTATGAATGGTCAAATAAATAATAATAATAATAATAATAACTAGTAAATAGTGAATGCACGCGCACATGCGTGCGTTTGTCCCAGTTAGGTCCCAGCCATAGGTAAGCACATAAAGGAAGACCTCAACAGGAGTGCGGGGGGCAGACTTCGGTCTATGTAGGAGAGGGATTCCGTGAAGCCAGACTTAGTCTCAGCGGAGCATATCCATATACTGTATCCCCGAACGAAATAGACTTGATTTTTCGGTCTTGGGCGGCGCTAGGTCTGATTCTTCAGTGAGGCGTGTGGCGATTAGGTTTCAAGTGCTCGTAGTGCCATTATGTGTATTCATGATAGGTGTGTGTGTGTGTGTGTAGCCTGGAAAGGCTCTTTGAAGAGTGAAAACAAAAAAAAGCTGATGCTACTCTGCATAGAGCCTGGTACTTTATCTCAGCAATATACATGTAGCAGCCATTTTAGAATCTAAAGAACCTCTTGAAATTCACCTTTACCGTGAGCCAGCTTATCTCATCTCCTCTTCACCATAGCTTTAGAGTATTAAAACCCAATTTTTTACCCTAGAATTAAAAAATTTTGAAAAGAAAATGTGAAATATTATTTTTAATATGTGACCCGGCACCACAAAACCACCAAAAAGTCGCAACCCGTGATTTTGTGTAAACAGCTGAAATGGAAATTTGGGTTGGAAAATTTTATTTTGGGATTTTTGGTTTTTCTGAAAGATCATTCTTTTTTTTACCTTATATTAATATCTGGAATTTTAACAGTTTTTCTAGACCAGTTTTTTTCGCACAGCTTCGGTTTCTTCCTAATTCTTCGCCTTCCCGTATGATCTTTTTTTAAATCGGTACCGCTCACCCTTGTAAAATCACTGCAATCTCACGGGCCTTAAATTACCTTTTCCCTAATGATTTTTATATTGATAGAAAGGATAAACTCTCAGCAATCTCATCATACTGATATTACAGTTCACCAATAGTCGCGAAAGCAAATTACAAAGCATTTTTAAGTTCCATTTCGATGACGAAACAGAGTCTAAAAAAGGACGAACGATCAAGTTTATTCATGTGAGCAAGGAAAGAGTATGTAAGTTCTATGTAAAACAAATTGCATAGGTTAATCAATGTGAACAAGAAAAAGAGTAGGTCCTATTCAAGTTAATTATAGGCTAAATTACAAGTTCAACGTATGATAACAGAAGGACTACACAGGTAACAAACCAGTATTATGTAACAGGGAACAAAGAAAGACACCCCGAAGGAGTGAATAGGCATTGTCTTGTGCAGGTGTCAGGCCACCGAGGTGCGTTTAATCTCCCATTAGAACACTCTCATTTGCATCATAATAACTTTCGAACAACTAAAGTTCACAATTTGAAGTCTTGGCAAAAGAATAAATAAACTATGTTTAACACTCCTACCAAATATCAACCTAATCCGACAATTCATTCATAGTGTGTGCTATGGCCTTTTGATTCACTCTCCATTGATTTTCTTTCTTGTTTTCTTACTTCGCACGCTTGAATAGGCCTCAACTTTAGAGCTCATTTCCTCCCTATTTAATACCAGCAAACCTCTCTTACAAGCTCCTTTTATTCGCTGAATTAAAAGGGTTAGAAAGTTTCAATTATAATGAGTCATATATCATTTTAAAGCTGAGACTTTGTTCTATCCAAATATGATAAAATCAGAAAAATTATTTTTTGCGACTTTTTGGTGGTTTTGTGGTGCCGGGTCACATATATGCTAAAGACGCCTGGTCAGAATGCATGCGCTGCCCGAATATGAAGTGATGGTTGCCCGAACTTTGAAAATCCTCGGGGGGGGGGGGGGGGGGGGGGGGGGGGGGTTGCAACCTATTGCCGAAGGGGATGCCTTTTGCCTGAATATTAACTTTCCAGTGTTTCAGCGAGCGAGCAACGCGAGCAAGCAAAAAAAACTGGCCAGTTTTTCCTTCTTTTTCTTTCCTTCCCTTTTCCTTTCCTTTTCTTTCCTTCCCTTTTCCTTTCCTTTTCTTTCTGTTTTTGTTTTGCCTATCCTTTTCCTTTTCTTTTTTCTTTTCTTTTTTCTTTTTTCTTCTCCTTTCTCTTTTCTCCTTTTCCCTTTCCTCTTCCCTCTCCCTCCCCCCCTCCTCTTTTTTTTTGCCGACAAAACCCCCCTCTAGCGACACCCCTGTGTAGTAGTTTTCTTTGAAAGCACAAATGGCGAAGGGACTGCCATGAAATTTAGACTCTACTGCCTGTGCACACATAATGACATGTTGAATCTTTTATCTTTAGTACCACTTGAACTGGAAACTGCTATCTGGACCAATATGATACCTTGTGTCACATGAACACAAATAGACCATAGAGTTCAAAATGCGCTGGAGACAAGTGCAACGAAAAACATACAAACTATCAGTTTAGATCATTGTCTGGTGTTTTCCTGCCCCTCTCTCTCTATCTCTCTCTCTCTGTCATATTTTTCTTTAAATGTGTTTGATGACCATTTTGGTTTTACTACAGTCCACTTACATGCAATACCTCATTCTTTTTATGGTATTCTATCACCCCCTTATCATTTTGGCTCTTTGCCTTTCCTGCAGTGGCGTATCATGAATCCAGCCATTGAGGGGGCACTGGCATCATTGGGGAGGGGGGGGGGCATTGGTCTTACTCAGAAAATTCATTGCTACTTTACAAGGCCCCTGTTTAGGGGGGGGGGGATGTGGGAAGGGGTTTTACTGTCTTCTTTTCTCGTTCTCTTCCTCTTCTCCCTTTCCTTTTTGCCTTTTTTCTCGTTTTCTTTCTTCCCCCCCCTGTTTTTCCACCATTCAATGGAAGGGGTGGGAGGAGATCCCCCCCCCCCCCCCCCCCCCCCCGTAGCTATGCCACTGCTTTCCTGTATGGTCTGTGAACCTATTCACTAATTTGAACTCTAGTACCTTTTATGTATTATCTATCAAGAAAGGTAGATTTCTTCGATGAAATCATTTATATTTTTATCATTGATTTTTCATTTTTTAAATTTTTTATTTTTTTATTTTGAATGCTACAACCCTATTTCTTCCCTATTGCAACCAAAATATTTTGTAAGGCTAGATGATTAGTTCTTGTCGTAAAAGCAAATTATTTAATATTTGAGTACATTCCCTTTAGTAAGGGCAAGTAAAAATGCTCCTTGTACAAGTCCTACAAAACAATGCCCACCAATTGCACAACTTTTAAATATTTTGTGATATCATGGTTCCACTTTTGACAATTTTTTGGATGAATTCACACAAATTATGTTTATTTGGTTAAAAGTTTGCCTACACACATGTCCTATTGTTGGAGCCAAGTTTAAAATCTTAAATTTATATCCTTTAATGGCAGATTTTATATTCATATGACATTTTTTGTAAGGTTCCATCTTGTCTGGACAATGATTATATATAATTATATTACATTTACTATGTCCATTATAGTTTTAATTATTGTCTATAGCTCCTATATGCAACTAATCAAACTTTAGTGTCTGATAGGTGATCTATATTTGCTTTATGTAAATATTTAATACACATGTACATGCGTTTGTGTACTTTTGAGAAGCTTTACGTGCAGTATGAAGAGTAACAGACAAAGCATAGTTGGCAGAGTGCCAGGCACAAATAATTTTTCAGTCACTTGCAGAGCATGCTTCCTGACAAAAGCCAGGCTTGGTCTTGTAGCAGAAGTAATTTGTTCTTCCAGTGCAAGTTACAGTCAAGTCTTCTCGGTACTCATTTGAAGAATCTGTTCCGGTGTCTTTGTTATTTTATGCCCAGAACATGGAATTTATCCCTGAGGAGACATACTATGGCAAGAGTGGAGTGAAGCTGCTTCGTTTGAGGGCAGAAGGAAGGGTACACCACATCAAGGAGATCGAAGTGAACGTCCACCTCTCGCTCAGCTCCAAAAAGGATTTCGAGAGAGGTGACAATTCTGATATCATTCCCACCGACACTCAGAAGAACACTGTTTATGCACTTGCAAAATTAGTTGGGGTAAGTCTATTAAATACTTTTCGGTTATCCTACAATGTTTATCATTGTGGTAATAAAGATATAATGCCTGTGTGTATATTTAAAGGGTTTTATAGTAGACAGCCTGTAGATACTCCCTATGAAATTTCAAAGTGACAAGTTCTCTATCTCCTTCGTAAGAAATGAAAATCTTGCATTTGTCACAGAGGGGGCTATTCAGAAATCAACAAAAGGACATGTACTAGTAACAGTCAAAAAATAATTTCAAAATTAAATATTTTTTTTTTTCGAGGTGAAAAAAATTAAGTGTTACCAAATTAAAAGTAAACTATAATCCTTTTCACATCCGCCTAAGTTTTCCAATTATAATTTAATTTCTAGTGTAATTTATTGCATACTCACACAACTTTAAAATTTTGTGCTTCAGAAGGGATTAAGTACCTTTAAAGTCAAATGTAACCTATTCTGAGCAAATTGGTCGTAGAAAACTTCATACTGAGAAGTTTCATGCAGCCACCAACCTAAAAATAAATTTCTCATTTTATTTTTTATATAAATTTATTGTAATAGTGGATGCTTACCAGTCAAAAACACTTACAATGAAGATTGTTATAGGGAAGTTAAACGTGCAAGTGTCAATATGGACTGAAGAAGTAACAAAAGTAGCATTGATAATAGTTGTAGTGCCGATGTTAGAGGAAGAGTTGTAAAAGTGGTGATAATAGTAGAAATATAAATAATCATTAAAAAAAACAAAAACAGATGCTTTCTACAGCTTAGAGAACTGAGTTTACCACATTTTTATTAATAAATAGCGGTATGTAATTAATTATTTGTTTAGAAAATTTTGTCTTTCATAGATTTTATTCCTTTTTTTTCCCGGAATGTTTAAATCAGGTGAAATCCCCCGAGCAGTTTGGGCAGGCCTTGTGCAGACACTTCCTCTCATCTTTCAACCACGTCAAGGCTGTGCGTGTTCACATAGAGGAGGCGCCATGGAAACGCATCACTCAGGGAGGGCAGGAGCATGTCCATGCTTTCGTCTGGGAGCAGCAGTGTACCAGGTTCTGTGATCTACTCCAGGAGAGGGGAGGTGAGTCCGCAGATCACAAGCCCTGTTCATTTCTACCAGGATTTTGACAAGATTATTGCAAATTTTACTTGGGCAGATAAGATATATCTGAAATTACCCAAAACATATAAAAGAGACATATATGCACATATTCACAGCTGATAAGATTTGGAATTTTGTGAATAAGTCATGAATATGTATTTCTTAGGTTTACCTTGTCATAATATGCTTTTATCGCTCAATGATGTCTATAATCTAACATTATCTAGTGAGAATTATAAAAAATGCTTGAATCCCAAATAAATCTATCCGATAATGCTTGGAAAACACTAATTGGACCACAAGTCCATAAAAAAACTGTTTTCAGAAAGCTCAGAATCCCTGCTTCAGGTCGTGTAGCAAATGTGGACTGATGTGGATTATTTGTTGAAATACTTCATTGCTTATAAGCATATCTGGGTCCCCGTTTCATAAAACTTGTTATCAAAAACAAGTTACAGTACTTTTTATAAGCTACTGAAATCTTTGAATCTGATTAGCTGAGAGCGAATTTGTCATAGAAATAAGGCAGTTGTTATTGATAACAAGTTTTCTGAAATGGGGCCCTGTTTTCACAAAGTTCTATCTTTGTTCCAGGTCTGGTGCAGGTATGGGCCGGTTTGAAGGACCTCAAAGTTCTGAAAACCACCCAGTCTGGTTTCGTAGGCTTCATCAAGGATAAGTACACGTCCCTCCCGGAGGTTACCGATCGTCTTTTCTCTACCAGTGTCTATGCTAGATGGCGCTATGCAACACTATATGGGCTGGATGAAGACAAGGCATGGTAGGTTCATGCTGTGAACGAAATACGTGGGAGTGATGAGCGATTTAACCCCAGAAAGGTCTAAAAGTTCTCTTGAAAAGCTTGAAAAGGGCTCTAGAAAGCTTTTAAAAAAATAAAGCCCTGTAGCACAAAGCTTAGCAATTTGTCTCACAATCAATTGTATATTGCAATGGATATTATGAATCAGTTGCATATGTAATGACACAGTGATCAATCGCAAAATAGCAATCAATTGCTGACATTCATTTGTTATGGGGCCCTGGTGTAAAAAAATGAAATTTAAAAAAATTGGTACAAACAATTCTCATCATTTTTTTTCAATAGCAGTTTGTATAGAACTCCCATGAACAAAAGAGTATGTTTAACAATGGTAGGTGGTGGTAAAGGATTAAACATTGTGGACTGTCAGTTTTGTGATGATTCAAAGATGTAAAGATACAATGTACTACTCTCATGGAATTTTTTTATTTCTGAAAATGACATTTTCTATATTTTGCAATTATTCATGAGCTATTGGACTTGTTAATTATTAATCTGAAAGTTTTATATTACCAGTTCTTAGAGTAGAATAGCCTTGCCTATATACCGTAAATAACGTTGTATTAACCGCACATTTTTGCTCGTCGGAAAATGTCAAAAGTCGGGGGTGCGGGTAATACACGATGCTAGGCTCCAACAAAAAAATGAAGAGTCATATATCACCAAAACTGACAATAATCAAGGGGTCTAAAGTCCTGTGTATATGCTCAAAGGGAATGCAATTACTGTTTTGTAAGTCTACATGCTACAAAATATTTTTACAAATTAATTTTGATGTTGAAATTAACAGCCTAACTTGCGTATACAACTCACGAGCAGGTTCATGCCATGACACAAACCACAGTGGCAGGGTGCCGTACCCTCAATGAGGGATCCCACACATATAAGTACACTGACCAAGCAAGGCTTGCAAAGACGTGACGCTTGTCAAAATAAAGATTCGTGATCATATCTTTATCACTATCAAAATGAAAGAAAACATCACAAAACACGCAGTAAGGATACAGATTAAGGCAAAGTGATACCTTGCTTGAGAAAATATTGCTAGATAAATCCAAGAACTATCACAGAAGTTCCATGTTTGAAGAGCTATGGCACAAAGTTTTTCAACAAAATAATCAATCGCAAAACGTTTAAAGTTTCCCCCATTTCATACCCATGCATAGGTAGGTTCGCTCCCCTGCTCCAGCCGCCCAGCGAGTTTGCACGTCCTGCTAAAATAAGAGAAAAGTTGCTGCACATGGCTTTTGCATAAATTAATTTGCATACTAGCTCAACCGATGCGCATTGGTTGAGCTAGTATGCAAATTAATTACTCAACCAATGCGCATCGGTTGAGCTAGTATGCAAATTGATTTATGCAAAAGCCACGTGCAGAGACTTTTCTCTTATTTTAGCAGAACGTGCAAACTCGCTGGGCAGCTGGAGCAGGGGAGCGAACCTACCTATGCATGGGTATGAAATGGGGGATACTTCAAACGTTTTGGGACCGATTATTTTGTTGAAAAACTTTGTGCCATAGCTCTTCAAACAAGGAACTTCTGTGATTGTTCTTGGATTTATCTAGCAATATTTTCTCAAGCAAGGTATTACTTTGCCTTAATCTGTATCCTTACTGTGTGTTTTGTGATGTTTTCTTTCATTTTGATGGTGATTAAGATACGATCACGGATCTATACTTCGACAAGGGTCACGTCTCTGCAGCAAGCCTTATTTTGGTCAACGACTCCTATTTGAAGAGTTCCACGACTTCGAAAATGAGTTAAAAAACAGCAAACTACCAATTAAAGTACCATTTTGTTTTACACTTTTCTAAATCATTTCTTAGTGCTTTTGGCTCTTGATTTAGCCGTTTTGATAAGAACATGACTTGAATTTGGCAAGCATTTATTTATTTATTTATTTTTTTTTTTTCCTCAGAGGGTCGAAAGTTGGGGGTGCGGTTAATACATGACAGCGGTTTATACAACGTTATTTACGGTATCTTACGATTTAAAACTAGTTTGCTGTGTTCACAATTCTTGTATTTTTTGATGAATAAAATTCTGAAAAAGGAACATTGGTGACTCAACTGTAGAACCTTTTTTTACAACTGCATGTAAGTCTTTAACTTCTATACCCAAGACATACATGTAAAACACCATTCCCCCTTCTTATAAAACTTGTTTTTATATAAACCACTACTAGAATTCTACAACCAATCTACTTACAGCCAATCAAATCCAGATATTTTAGGGACTTCTGTCGAGTATTGTAAATTTGTATAGATTACAAGTTTTATTAAAGTGGCCCCATGTCATCATTTAACCAGACTTGTGTAGCAACATGGCAGAAATTTGGATTTTGTTTTATTCTTCTGCATTATCAGGCAGACAGCCAAGGACACAATCCTAGAGACTTTCGGTGGTCCTCCCTCGACTGGTCTCTACTCTGCATCAGTACAACACACACTCCATCAGACCCAGGGAAAAATACTTAAGCTCATTCCGCAGGTTGGTAGTCAGTGACCTGATGGGTGCTCAAGTGACGTTTGCATGCTCCGGGCGTTACTTCATCACAGATGTAGGGTTAGGGTTAGGGTTGCTGTTGGGTTTCAGGTTAGATATAGGGGTATGAGGTACAATGGAACCTCTTATTAAAAAAACTTCTTGGGACCAAGGTAATTTCCTCTCTATATTGAAACCTTGTTATATCAGGGATAAAAAAAACAATATAATACAAAGAAGTGGGACTGGCAAAATTACCTTGTTATAATGAGAGTTGTTATAACAGTGTTCTTTATAGCGAGGTTCCACTGTATATCGTTTGATCCAGAGTTGATGTAAGCAATTCTGTTAGTATACTATTAATACATGGTTGGGAGTGCGTTAGTGCGATCCGGCAACACAAAGGTTTTTATCGTGGTGTACTAACGCACAAGGCGTAGCCGAGTGTGTTAGACACCACGATAAAAACCTGCGCGTTGCCGAATCGCACTAACGCACGAACTCACAACCATGTATTAATAGTTTTATAAAACGGGTTTACAATCTTAGTGTTTTCACTTACCTCAAATTGTCATGCTCCATGCGTGAATCCTTGAACTCAAATTGATGACCTGCTCCAAGCAGCAAAACTCATATAGTAGATCTCGGTATACGGTAGCGTGTAAAAACATATAGCCAAATCGAGTCGTACCGTCTGCGCTACATGTTTACATGTTTACAGATCCGGTTTGATCCGGATTAGCCGTGTGTTAGTCCCCTCACCGTGTGTCAGTACTATTTTTTTGCACGGTCACGTGGTGTTATTTGACCAATCAGAATGGCTACATTATTGAACCCGTTTTATAATGTAGGATATTAACCAGGGAGAATTTTTGTCGCAGGAGCATGTGTCATAGAACTGGGCCCTGTTTCATAAAACTTGTCATCAATGACAAGTTGCAATAACTGTTATAAGCTACTGAAATCCTTGCATCTGATTGGTGGAGAGCAAATTTGTCAATAAAAATCACCGACAAGACACTTGACTGAACACCCCCTAGGTAAAGCCCACTGCACTCTATACGATGAGTCTGCTGTCCGATTTCGGAAGAAAATGTAATAGCATTTGATATTAACATTTAACTCATCAAATATTTTGGACTGAGGTTCTGAATAGTCATATAGATAGTAAACTCGAAAATACGGCCTATTGCGAGCTTTCTAGTTGGAGGAAATGCCAAATTGCCTCCGAGTCATAGTGACGGCAGAGCAGTCCTACGATTGTCTACGATTTGAAACTGATTTGGCCCTTATTCCGGGTATAAGGCTGACAGCGCATCAAAACCCTATGTTCAGTATTCACATCATTGCTCAGAACCCGTCTGCGACAAACGCGAGATTTTCATTTCTTACAAAGGAGTTATAGAACTTGTCACTTTGAAATTTCATAGGCAGTATCTACAGGATGTCTACCAATTTGATTTGATTTGTTAAAATGCTCATTTGGTGATGGTAATGGTTTATTAAAAAATCATTTGCAGCCAACTGACTGAATTGCAGATTTTGTACAGTGTATAAAACATCATAAACAATAACTTTTACAAAATCATAATGAAACTTAACAATGAAAATGTACATTAAATCAAAGATATGATACATAGTAATTATACTTTCTTAATGAATATTTCTAATGCTAATGCTATTGCGATTTATTTCCAAAGTCGGATTGCAGTCGATCATATAGTGTGCAGTGGGCTTAAGTGAGGTAATCCTTTACATACAGGAATATTTTGTTTACAGTCTTCAGCATTTTGCTTATTAGGTGGTCTGTCGTAGACAGATCACCTCTTAATTTCGTCAGAATTTTCTTTATTTTTATTATTATTATTATTATTATTCTTTATTTACGCCACTTTTTTGTGACAGTGATTTCTCAAATTCGGCTCACTCACTTTTCATCAAATTTCAGTCACTTATCAGGCCTATCATGGTCAAGTGCCACGAAATATTTCAAGGTCATCAGGTCATCGTGACGTCATCCAGGCGCCATTTTGTGAAATCACATTATCGATCATATCTTCATAACGAGTCATCAAAAATGAATCATATTTAACACACATAAACTTCCGGTCAAGGGTCAATGTAGCATGTTAAAAAAATTTGCGCGCGCATTATGACATGCACGTACGCGCGCGTCAAAATTTAAAAATGCTCAAAATCATCTCAAATTCATTTTGCACACGTTTGAGGCCATTTTAAGCATTTCAAAATTTTCCGTGCGTGCACGCCCGCGCGTACGGAATGTAAAAACGCCGTTTTTTCGTATGGTTTGCATTCCTGACACTATTCTTGACAATTTCCAACTATTTCCAGTCATTCTCGACCTTCCATAATGTCACACGCGCGCGTCATACTTTCAAATTCGTGCGCGCGTCAATGGGCAATATAATGTAAAATGTGGTAAAAACATGCCTATATAGAATCCGCCATAGTTTGTCAGAATGTGTGGCTACCCCCCAATTTTTTTACATTTTCTGAAAGCTTATGAGTTGGAGATATGAATTCATGAAAAAAAATTGGGGTTCGATCGATCGGAATGTCGTCATATTTGCATATGAACTCAAAAATTCGATTTTGAAAAAATGACGTCATAATTTTTGTATTCATTTGACAATATTTCAGTAATAGGTTGTCGATTTTCTTCCAACTTTTGATATGTTGTAGCTGAGTCAATTCTCTACAAGATCATTCACCACGATTTTTCATTTTGACAAAGGCATCATGGCGTATTTTTACGATTAAAGGAGGCATGTCAATTTTTCACATTTTGCGTGTATTCTCTATGGGAGATGACTTTTTCTCAAATCTTGATTCTACATTCCGGTCTTCTTTGAGCAGTATCTCTGTTATTTCTGCTCGATTTTCTTCCAAATTTTAGTATGTTATAGCTGACACTATAAGCTTTTACAAGTGTGTCCTCCAATTTTTGATCAGATGTCGGGATCATGCCCCTTTTTTAAATACAAAATGTGATTTCAGAATCGGGTATTTCGTTTACGTGTTATCTCTATTGGAAAACTTTTGGTCTATTGGTAAAGTACTTGCCTCCCATCCCGCTGACCCAGGTTCGAATCCCGGTGGGTCCATTTTTTTTTTGAAATTTTTTTTTCCTCTTTTTGCCTTTTATTTAACCATTTGCTTCGACTACTGTAACATATAAAATCACAAACAATGTAATAAACTTTTTTATTTTGCGTGTTATGTCTAATTGAATGTAGTTTGTGTACAACCCTATGCAAAATCTGATTGCCTGTCGTGTATTAAACCTATGGGTTTAATATACCATGTATAATGCAATATGAAATTGCCCGATTTTCTTTGACGCAAGTCTCCATCCATTTTCAACATAATCAGGAATATTATCTTGCACAAATATTATCACATCTTAGCAATTTTACCAACGGGTAGACAGACCACCTAATTCGTCTTCAGTGACGAATTAAAGTTCCAGTTTACTATTTGTTTTATCTTAAAACCGTCAGTGATATTGTGCAATGTATCTAAGAATCCAAATATGATTTTCAGCATCAAAAGTCACATATCGTATGATTTTTTTTTTTTTTTCTAATTTTTTGCAAATGTGTGTTATGGGATTTTCAATTTTTCACAGCACAAATGCTTGATCTCAGTCTACTTCTTGTTTCAACCTATTCAGATTATCTATATGAAATGTTAAAATGTTTCTGATATATGAAATTTAACAGAAACTTTTCCTTTTACAGCAGGGGCGGCGCCAGGGTATTTAAATAGGGGGGGGGGGGCAAAATGACGCGTATAGCAACGTCGCATGTCGAGGGTCTTGAAATAACAAATAGGACTATAACAGTTATGTCATAATTGCATGGCCTAGCCTTCTCTTCTCCATTTCCCCTTCTCTTTCTCCTTTTTCCCCCCTTCTTCCTCTTTTTTTTTTTTTTTTTGTTTTGCTAGCTTGAAAAATGATAGGGGGGGCAGCCGTCCCCCCCCCTGCCCCCCCTGTAGCGCCGCCCCTGTTTTACATTATAATCCGACAGGACCCACTGTGATGGATCGTAATATCACAAATCCTCCTGTCATAGGATTGCATATTTTTCGTTTCATGACTTGAACGGGAGGTATTTTTTTATTTTAATAAAAAGCAGAAAAATGAGAGAAACAGTTCAGTGAAAGTTTTGGGCAAAACCGAAAAGAAATAAGAAAGTTAAGGATTTTTCGGAGTTGTAATTAATCAAACACAAATTGGCAACGCCGTGAGGTATTGTGCGAGCTTCTCTCCCATATGCTCAGTACAGAAAATTTCATGATTTTTCATTTTCTTCGATTTTGATGAAGGAATATATTTGTTTCATACATGTTTTGTGTAAAAACACATATGCAATGATTATATTGAGGTTGAATGTGTGATTCACTATTTTCTTTGGAAAAAATGGAAATTTATGATTTTTTAGTTTAGGGCAAATGGGAGAGGAGATCATGAGCTATGTCACAGAGTTGCCAATTTGTGTTTGATTGATCATAACTTCGATTTCTTATCAGATTTTGCTCAAACTTTTATTGATATGTTTCTTTCATTTTTCTACTTCTTTTAAAGCCAACTTGATATTAGGGTGGACTTTCCCTTTAGGTTTGATTCAGATTTGTCAGAAATTTTTATAAGATGGGGCCCATTGGAGTTACAAAGAACTGATTGCCACAATGGTATTTCTCGAAATAAATGAACACGCCTCCAACTATGAGCATAATCATTGGCATTTTTGTTGTTAGTGATACAGAAAATGTAATACGACGTCATTTCACGTTTATTGTTCTACAGACAAGTGAGGTTACTATGGAGATGCCGAATGTCCACTACTTTTTGGCAGACCTCAAGAAAATTGGACTGGAAAACAATAATGAGGTAAGACCTCAAATTCTTGTTTACCATGCACTCTAACTTTGATTGCACAAATTTTTGTAGTGTTCATTCCAGATTTCATCCTGTTTTGGGGCTCGTCATTTTCGTCCACAAATAAGGCATTTTGTCTATTTTGTACGATAGCCGCTTCAAACTGCAGGAAAGTTGTACGAGACTCGTATAAAGAAACACTGTATAAAGAATCGTGGTATAGCAACAGGAGTGTACACACTGCAACATCGTATAAAGAAACGGGTTTTGGGGAAGTCAACTGACACCATATGTTTTGTATAAGGTTACTTACATCATGGACAGCGATGGAGCATATGCTATTTCAGCTGATTGTTCACATTGTTGAGAACACACGATAAGCCCCGCCCACTTATACGATTCTTGTACAATACAATGTTCAGACTACAAGGGCATGCTGATTCTTTATTGAGTTTTCGTTCCAGACAATGCTCAAACATGCGTTTTCGTTATGCATTGTTTCGTTATACATTTCTTTATACGATGCTATACTCAGACTATGAAAATTTAATGACTGATCATGTAGCTATACAATTCTCGTATAGCCATACAATGAATTTATGTAGTTTGTGACAAGGGGCGAGGACTGTAAAGAGAGGAGTTTAAATCAGTGTGTTGATCTCACTTGAATGTCACAAAATGTTTACTGCTTGACTGCAGTTCATGTAATATAGTCCAAATTTCAGCTATGTTATGTCAAAATTCACTCATTAATTTTAACGAGAATCTCATGTCATGGATTTATATCCTAAATTTCATGGTTTAAAACCTGTTCATCCAGTGATCTCTTTTAGGGTGTCTCCAAATGTTTGGAATGACCTTTAACCCTCCCGACATTCTGTGTGACCTCCAGGTTCTGATGCCGACAGACAAGCCCTATGGATTGATCAGAGCATCTGTGAAAAGATCACCGACATCCAAACTATGAACAGAAAAGGAACGGACCAAGACCAGTTAAGATATATGCAGAGGTGCTTGGAACTTGGAAGGCAATGTTCACATTAGCCCATATTCATAAAAGCATACTAACTTTTGTCCAGGTTTAAGGCTTGTTCACATATGTGACCCTCCACCACAAAACGACCAATAAGTCGCAACTGGAGTTTTAGAGTAAACAGCTGAAAAGGGTTTTGGGGTGGAAATTTTTATTCTAATTAGTACTTCACAGTGTAGGCTAGGGTGTTTGGACTCAACCTTTTGTGTGATAAACAATAAGACACGGATTAGGCGCTTTCAAACGGTCACTACTCTTTAGAACCCGTTTTCTCTATTGTTTTGGTCATTATCCTGTCTGACACTCTGACATTCTCATTGTAATTTATAAGGGTTTGCTTAGTCTATACAAGACAAGTTATATATCATTTTAAAGCTTAGAATCTAAGCTTTTAAACTGTGCTGAAATTTAAAAATCAAAAATTTCCGACTTATTGGTTGTTTTGTGGTGGAGGGTCACATATGCCGTGGTAAACTACCTAAAAAAATCGGTTTTTTAAAAAGTGTACTGTGCATTACATTTTCTGTATCTTATGACACTCAGGTATACGCATAGGACCCTTGTTGCATCATGTATCCCTACTTGCCATTCATTTGAATACACAAAAAAAAGGCCACCTCTTTTTTTTTTTTTTGCGGTGGTTAAACAAGGCATATGTGAACGAATCTTTAAGTGGTAAATTTGGTCCACTAAACTCCACATTACATAAAAGCTGTCATAATTCTGTACCAAAATAAACAAACGAAAATCATGTCAACATGATATCAGTTCTCTTCTTCATTTTGTGACTGGATTCATTTTGTTTATTCACTTTCAGAGTTTCAGTAATTTGTAAAAAAAATAAAATGGAAATGAGGAATTGTGCAGAGTTGACGCCTCTAACGCACTCGTAATTCATTTGATTTTGAATTTATTTTTCACTCGTAACAAGACAAAGTCTCAAAGAAGACATGAACGTGAATATATGGGACAACGGTCAATTCACGCATGATCAAAATTTGCCCCTTCCATAAATCTAAGGAGTGAGTTTACCAACTTAAATCTGGACTAAAATTAGTATGTTATATGGATACTGGCCAAAGGGTCAGATTGACTACTGGTAGTTTCCCAGAAAAATTAGTGTTCGTCTTGGAAAGGCACAATTGATCATCATTAGAAAGCCCAGTATGCTTTTTAAAAAAAGATATGTTTGAGACCTGAAACCCTGGAGACTTGTCTGTGAAGAGCCAAAAGGGCATTAACTCTTTGCAAATGGATATACACCCTTATGGCTCTATTAAGTGGACAGGGTGATCATGATTGTGGGAGTCAGAATCAGTCGTAATACAGAATGTGTATTGAGAGATAACCAACACTAAATCTGTGGTGTGTGTGGCCTATGGAAAATAGAGCATCCGACATTTCACTTTTTTGCAGTCATCTGTACATGTATTATTTCCTCATGAAGGTTTCCAGTATTGGACATGAATGTGGAAATTGGGCCCTTTTTCTCTTTGGGGACATTTTTTATAGGCACTTCGTATGACAGGGATATTGATATGAATTATTCTCCTTTGTTGTAATATTGTGATAATACTGTTATACTGTAAACTTGTATTATTTAGGATTTAAATTAACAATTTGATTCTTTTTCAAAACGTCTGTATACCATTGGTGCTGATGGCTTATTTGAATTATTCACAAGGGGTCATATAGGGGTAGGTGATGAACAATATTAACTTTGATGCCTACCGGTATGTGATTGGTTTTTGTTTTTATTTTGTATTGTTAAATGAGTAAAAAAAAAAAACTTTGTGTAATTGTAGTGAAGAATGTTTAAAATTATTAAAAATGATTACGGGAAGATTTTATTTGGGTGCAACTCGTATGATGTCTTAATTGCCTTCAAAAGGGACATTGTTTCTCTTTATAATTTAATCTGAAAAATAGTCGGTTGAAATACATATACTTCCCAGTTATTTATTGCCATAGTATGCCGTTACCATGGCAACGCAGTTCCGACACATTTTTGTGAATTCATTACTGATACACACAATTTTATGTTCTTAAAGTGAAAAAATAACCTATTCAAGTTCATGTGTCAATTTGCAGAAAATTATTTAAGATGCCATAAATTTTACATGCCCTTTCCTTTTATGTGCAAAGTACATGTGAAATCAGGGAATAATATATAAATGTGTTTAATAATATTCAAGTAATGTAATTGGTAATCATGTTTCTGATTTTAGAAACTACCTATAATTATTTAAATTTCTATTGCTTCTGTCTATAATCTTACAATACATGTACTAATGGCTGGTCAGACTTGTCAAGATAAAAATAAGATTTTTCACCTTACACCAGTCTGTTGAGAGCCAGAAGGGCGTTAATTTATATACTTTTACACAGAGTTAACATCCTTCTAGCTATCAACAGGTCCTGTCCTACTATTGATGAACACATGAACACAAGCATTATGGTACTCGCACGTACACACAACATTGTAGGTTGCCTTTACTTGAAAATATCGTTATCAGAGTCTGACCAGCCCTGTTTCTAATGTGAAAGATTATTTAAAGGAGAATAAAACCCAACGAATGTTGCTCATAGAAATCACCTGTGAGATGCTGGGGTCGCACGATGGCTGCCGTTTTGAATCAATGGCTTTGGTTCTACATTGGCCATTCATTATACACCACCGTATCCATGGTCAGGTCAGTGGACATGTAAGACGCTGACATCACTGTTCAATCAAAATGCCAACCTCCATGGGATAATGTCTAGGGAAGCAGAATGCAAACTTTTGAGAGATTGTTCTCTTTACCATTAAAAGTAATCAAATAGGAATACTTTCAAGATATTTTGAACAGGCTGGCAATTATGAATAAGATTATCAGCTAATGTTTGCTGGGTTTCGTTCTCCTTTAACTTGTATTGCTCTTATCCAAACTATCTCTGTACAAGATTTGTAGTTTTGAATATTAAATATACCAATTTCTATATATTCCTTCATCTTTTCACAACTCGTCCTTAGTTTATAACTTTTCTCAGAGATGTATTTTTTTTAATTTCATCAAAGCTATGAAGGAGGAGTAAGTAGAACAGTGATAGAGGATACAGTGGAAACTCGTTATAACGAGCTCCGATATAAGAAGATTCCTGATGTAACAAGGTAATTCTGCTGGTCCCAAGTTTTTATGTTCTTTTGTATTTTTACCCTGACATATGAGCATTCCTGATACGACTAGGTCATTTTTAGCTCATCCGGCCCGAATGGGCCAGATGAGCTTATGCCGTGGCGAGGCGTCCGTCGTCCGTCGTCCGTCCGTCCGTCCGTCCGTCCTTCGTCTGTCGTCCGTCCACAATTTCAAAATGCTTCTTCTTCGCCATTTCTTACCCGATTTTAATTCCGTTTGCTTTATATGATAGCACTAGGTGGGGGAAACTTCTACACAGAATTTTGAAACTCATTAAATATGCTAATTTATGCGCATTTCTCAAAAATCACAAAAATTGCTTCTCCTTCATTTATTGACCGATTTCGATTTTTTTTGTTCCATCTGAAAGACTTTCATGAGGTTCATTGAACTTCTACACAGAATTTTGAAATTTTGTCTACAAAATTAATTATGCTAATTTATGCGATATTTATTCAAAAATCACAAAAATTGCTTCTTCCTCATTTATTGACCGATTTCGATTTTTTTTTTCCATCTGAAAGACTTTCATGAGGTTCATTGAACTTCTACTCGGAAATTTGAAATTTTGTCTAGAAAATTATTTATGCTAATTTATGCGAAATTTATTAAAAAGATCACAAAAATGGCTTCTTCATTTATTGACCGATTTCGATTTTTTTTTTTGTTCCATTTGAAAGACTCATGAGGTTTATTAAACTTCTACTCGGAATTTTAAAATTTTGTCTAGAAAATAATTTATGCTAATTATTTATGCAAATTTATGCAAAATTTATTAAAACATCACAAAAATTGCTTCTTCTTTCTCATTTATTGACTGATTTTGATTTTTTTTCTTCCATCTAAAAGACTTTCATGAAGTTCATTGAACTTCTTCATGGAATTTTGAAATTTTGTCTAGAAAATTATTTATGCTAATTTATGCGAAATTTATTACAAAATCACAAAACTTGCTTCTTCTTCCTCATTTATTGAGGAAGACTTTCATGAGGTTCATTGAACTTCTACTCGGAATTTTGAAATTTTATCTAGAAAATTATTTATGGTAATTTATACAAAATTTATTTTAACTCTTTGCCCTGTCCATTATGAAACCCATGGCTGCTGGATTATTTCAAAGGCTATACCTTTCTACATGATTTCTGTCGACATCATCGACAGAACCGAGAACCCAGAAGTGACAGTGGTCAACAATAGCGGGTTATGAGCTAATAAAGACTTGAAACAGTGAGGGACAATGCACTGAAGCCACCCTTAAATGTCCCAACCTAAAAATTCTTTTTTTACACCAATGCATAACTTATGTCATTCAGTGCTTTTCTCTTTTATTACAAATCTTAACCTTCAAATCTCTCTCAATAAAGATTTCACAGTTGGTAGAGATACCTCACCTTGACTAACTTTATGCTTTATTTCAAATTTCTCTGTCACACAGTAAAACTATTAAAATTTACATTCCCCAAAATCTTTTAACTGAAGTCGTGCAACTTGAGTTGTCAATTTCCAGACTTTCATTCATATCTACATGTCACTGTCTCCTTCCAAAACCACATTTAGCCAGATCTGCAATAGGCACTTCATCATCTGTACATGCATGTAACCAATACATGTACATTTCATCGATTCATTACAATGTCTACTGTGTTCAAAGTACAAATTGCATCAATTTCTTTGCTGCATGCCGAATGAGCGCCACATCATTGATGTGCTAGTTTAAGGTCCCATGGTCCTTGTTATAGTGAGTTTCCACTGTATTATGCAAACTTAATTGTAGCAGAGCAGCAGAGAATAATTGGAACCCTATGTATCAAGCAGGAATGAAAAGGAGGTATGATGCATACCGAGAAAATTTTGTGTTGCCTTAAAGAGTAGTTCAAGTCCTGGGAAAGGTGAAAAATAATTTGTGAGGTTTCTCATTCCCGTTATATCAGTTTGGAAGAACATCATAGTAGAAATGTACCCTGCAAAGGATTGCTCTTCAAATGCCCTCATACCTATCCCTGTGTGCAGTGCATGTGTTTTTCAGCGAGATTGGGTCACTTTCTTATCATTTTGATGATTCCAAGACCTCACAGTATACACCAGTGCTTATGTAGACATGATCAACCTTTCCCAATTGCTTTGAGACGGTTTCTTTCCACCATGTAATTGCGTGACCATAAGTTGAACTCGACTTTATCTTTAATTTTCAAGAGTTCAGTTAAGGCCTCCCACATCCCGTAAAAGTACACCTTCCCGCACTACCGGAGTGTGTCCTTGAAGGGAGATGGGAACTCCCCATCTCATTGGTCCTTGTAAACTGTATTGGCCTTTGAGTTGAGGTTGGCCCAACAAAAGATAAGCTGGTTTTCCCTGATGCCCCACAATGTCTGGACATAATAGATACCATACATACAGCATATACATATACATGTACAATGGAACCTCGTTACAACAAACTCCTTGGGAACAAGGAAATTACATCTTTATATCAAAACCTTGTTATATCAGGGCTAAAAAGCAATAGGATACAAGTAAATGGGACCTGTAAAATTGCTTTATATCAGGGTTAAAAAACAATAAGATACAAAGAAATGGGACTTATAAAATTGCTTTATATCAGGGTTAAAAAGCAATAGGGTACAAAGAAATGGGACTTATAAAATTGCTTTATATCAGGGTTAAAAAACAATAGGATACAAAGAAACAGGACTTATAAAATTGCTTTATATCAGGGTTAAAAAACAATAGGATACAAAGAAACGGGACTTATAAAATTGCTTTATATCAGGGTTAAAAAACAATAGGATACAAAGAAATGGGACTTATAAAATTGCTTGATATCAGGGTTAAAAAACAATAGGATACAAAGAAACGAGACTTATAAAATTGCTTTATATCAGGGTTAAAAAGCAATAGGGTACAAAGAAATGGGACTTATAAAATTGCTTTATATCAGGGTTAAAAAACAGGATACAAAGAAACAGGACTTATAAAATTGCTTTATATCAGGGTTAAAAAACAATAGGATACAAAGAAACGGGACTTATAAAATTGCTTTATATCAGGGTTAAAAAACAATAGGGTACAAAGAAACGGGACTTATAAAATTGCTTTATATCAGGGTTAAAAAACAATAGGATACAAAGAAACGGGACTTATAAAATTGCTTTATATCAGGGTTAAAAAACAATAGGATACAAAGAAACGGGACTTATAAAATTGCTTTATATCAGGGTTAAAAAGCAATAGGGTACAAAGAAACGGGACTTATAAAATTGCTTTATATCAGGGTTAAAAAACAATAGGATACAAAGAAACGGGACTTATAAAATTGCTTTATATCAGGGTTAAAAAGCAATGGGATACAAAGAAATGGGACTTATAAAATTGCTTTATATCAGGGTTAAAAAGCAATGGGATACAAAGAAATGGGACTTGTAAAATTGCTTTATACAGTGCAAACTCAGTATAAAGAAGTCTGATATAACAATATTCCTGATATAACAAGGTGATATTCAAAGAAATGGGACCTGTAAAATTGCTTTATAGAGTGGAAACTCAGTTAAAGAGGTCTCATATAACAATATTCCTGATATAACAAGGTAATATTCTGGTCCCAGCTCTTTATATTCTGTTTTTTTTAACCTGATATAACAAGATTCCTGCTATAACAAGGTAATTTTGATGGTTTCAAGGACCTCGTTATACTGAGTTTCCACTGTATCAGGGTTAAATTGGTAACATTTTGTTCTTCAAATTGGCAACAATAATATTCTTTTTGTGCTACATGGTTCTAATAAGGTGTAATGTTTTTGAAAACAATATACATGGTCACAAACTTTGTCGAAAAATTGAAAAAAATTGCCAATTTGATAAAAACCAATGATTTTGAACCTGGCAATGTGTTGCCAATTTAAGGATTTTAAAGCTTATTCTCTTTTTTAAAATTCCTGGCATCAAATGCAATATGGTCATGCAACAAAAATGAACAGAGTGTATGCAGAAATTTTTGCTCTTTCCACTCATGCATCTGATATATTTTTTAGAGCTCTGAATCAAAAGTTATTGAGCCAAACCACAAAATGTGGTCAATTGTCTTGAAAGGGTTAATGACTGTTTTTCTAACGGCACAAATATTCTGTGATCGAAAAATATTTAATGCTGTGATTCTCTGATTCTAATAAGGCATGAAACTTTCCCAATTCTCAACTACAGTGGAACCTCATTATAACAAACTACTTGGGACCAAGGGAATTAACTCTTTATATCAAAACCTTGCTATATCAGGGAAAAAAAAACAATAGAATACAAAGAAGTGGGACCGGAAGAATTACCTTGTTTTAGTGAGAGTTTGTTTTAACAGTGTTCTTTATAACTAGGTTCCACTTTACTCACAAAATTCATGAAATTTTCATGCACACGAAAGTTTCTCGTTTTACACTACACTTGTCAAGGGTGCTAAGAGAGGGAATGCAGAGTGTCGCTGGACTCCATCAACATAAAAATCAGAAATTTGAGATTGCATGACATTATTTTATTAAAAATTCTTCATATAATACCTTTTCAAGCATGATATATACAATGCATACTGTTAATACTTTTCAAAAAGTCTTTGTTGGGAAATAACCAATTCCAAGGTATTTGGTCATTTTTTGTCCCATACGTTGCCAAATGTTGTGGGGTTCTGTACATAAATTGATATCCAAGTTGTCATTTCACTTCAGATTAGGTCTGATCTAAGCTCTAGTCAGACTTAACACAATGATCAAATATACTGAAACTTTAGATATATGGTCAGCAACATAAGGGACAAATACATGTAGCTTGGACTTGCCTTTATACATTCTTGACATTTCGTCATGATTGCCACATAATATTTTTAGCTTATCGAGGAAAAAGAAGACCTCCTGACATCATGTTGTTATGAATAAAGCAGGAAAATGAGAGAAAAGTATTAGTGAAGATTAGAGAAAAAAAGTCTGCTATAGGATGAGAACAGGATGACAGAAGGCAATTCAGGTTTACATTTGATTTTTGTGGGAATTTGCTTATAAAAAAAACAACTAATGTATTAATATGCCTCAAATGTTGGATGGATGGATGAGGAATTACAAACACTCATAAGCTTCTGTCAAACATACAGTGTATTCATATTTCCTGTAACATAACATTTACTAGGAAATGCAAATTATCAAGTACTGTATATAAATTTTCGCAAATAGGACTAACCAGACTATTTTGCGAGTGGTTGAATTCACGAATTTGAGATTCTCAAATCTAGAAACAGCAATGATGATGTACTTCTGCAAAGTGAAGTGATGATTTTTCTGACCTGGAGACCACAAATTTAACTGACTACTTATCTTTGCAATATTTTAGCGTGTTGTTAAATTTGCGACCCACTCACGATTTGCGAAATTCGCAAAGATAAAACCCCCGCAAAATATATGGCGTATACACTGTCCATCTCACTTATATTTTTGTTGGGACAGGCAAGATTTACAACAAGTTCTGATACTTCCTTTACAAGAACTGCACATCATCATCATCATCATTTTTACTATATATGCTACAATGTGCAGTGATACAAATTACAGTCGAGTCTCTTATCTCACAGTTAATGTTGCGACGGAGAGAAATACGAACAGTTCATAAAGACAACCACACACCCTACGACCTGACTAGATTTTGGAGAATATTACAATAGGATTACATATGAACGATTTAAAGTGAGAATTCTTTCCAATAGCCACATAGTAATATCAAAATTGCGCAGTAATGTGAACATTACCACTGGAGGAAAGGCCCGATCGGCTGCAAATTGTAGTGATGTCAGACCAGTCACATGACCGCTGTCAACTAACTTGTTCCTGATTGGGTCTTGTCTCCATTATGAAGGCTTAAAATAGTTTGCAAATTTCCATACAAGTACTTCAGGACCTAAATCGTGATGACTTTGAACCTATAAAACTTTCATATCTAACCCTGTTGCAATTTCTGTTAAAATCCAGTCTCAAATTTGGTCAAAACGGTGTAGGATGGCCCCACCAGTCACTACCTGAATAAAAAAAAAAATTGTGGTGCAACTTAGCATCGAGTCTCTATCTCACATTTCTTTTCAGGGATGGTTAAAGTTGTATTAATGGTCAATATTGTCTACCGATAATTAAAACAAGAGCAATCAGCATTCTTGATGATCCCCAGAGGAGTGGAGAGTGTGCACCGTAATGTGCAGAATCGCAACTGAATCCAGTGACGGGTAATAATGCTGTAACACTGTAACTGGTACGGCGCTATATAAGAAACAGCATTTATTATTATTATTAAAAGATGAGTCTTCCACCAAAATCCCCATCACTTTTCATGGGATATGAATCCAGATCTTCCTTCTCTTCTTCCTGTCTGTCTCTTGTCTCTAAGTCGGGCTTTGCGTTTCTTGGCTAGCACCTTCTGGAATTGAACCTTCTTGGCTTGCATCTTCTTGGCTTGCATTTTCTTGGCTTGCATCCAAAGGCTCATCATGGATTACATCACTTGCCGCCTCAGCAGCTGCCTCATGGTGGGACTCGAAGGAGAGTTTGTCTCGAAGTCGGGCCATCAGGTGATAACGCTTTCTTGACGTGGTACTTACTCTAACTTCCAGCTTCATCACACGGTCCTGTGAAGAGAAATGAGGAGACAGATAGATAAGAAGAAATAATAGGGGGAGGGGGGTAAAGAAGGAAATAAATTCATCTCTACCAAAGTAATGACCATCTATATCGCACAAAGCGAAAATCAGCCCATCATGCAATGTGTCAATCGGCTTCGGAGACTGTGTCTGCCGACAACCAAACTTCCAGTTGCACATTTACCTGTGTTATGTCTGTAATCTTTTATCTTTTTTTTTGTGGTAAAGTTAGTCGAAGTGAAACGGAAAAGACATCATCTGGTATTCATTCTAGGACAAATTTAATTGATACATCAACTGCTTTTATGACCATGAAAAAATGTTGAACTGATGTAAAAAGAGATTATCATTACTGTATACTGAATTGATTTTGAAAAACTTCATTAATAGACATTCACCTCTCTCTCTCTCTCTCAAACACTGAAAAATCATTGGCCAGCCTCTCATAAACCTGTTGTAAGTCTAAGTTCGCTGACATCCCACTGAAACGTGTGTGATAAAATTTCCTCACATTTCAATGGGATGTCCATCCACAACTTATACTTATTACAGTTTGGTGAGAAGCTGCCCCAATATGCAGCAAATTTTACAAAATATTCAAGGGAAAATTGTGCCAATACTATCATAAAACATAGATGACCAATCTACTGTTAGAAAGTGCATGTGCAAGTGATAAATGATTTGTGATTTTGTGTGATTTGTGATAAAAAGTGCTTGGCTGAATTAAAAGGAAATGGAAAGGACTGTTATAATGAAGCACATAATATACTGTGATATTCATTAAGCATGACACTGACTGAAAAAAAAAGCAAAATAATAACACTGAAACAAAAGTGTAACTAAACTTGTGGAATAACTTCTTGTTTAAATGCACATTACTTGTAATAAGCCTCCACTTGAATAAAAAGTTGCAGTAAAACAAACGATGCCATAAATGAAATACAATTTGACAGTCAATCATCCAAATCTAAGAACTGCATTTGTTTGTTAGTTTGTTTTTAATCTTAACTTTGTAAGATACCCCAGAACTTTTAATAACAAGTTTAAGAATTCTATGGATGTTGTCTACTTTACAACTATGCAGTGATCATTTATTGTAGCCCCTTCTGTATAACGGCGTGAAAATTAAGAATGAATAATCACATTAATCTTTCCTATCTTTGTGCACAGATGAAGTGAAAAATGAAATTACTGATACAAGAAGAAGTGCATTTTTTTCTGGAAGAATATCATTATATTCTACTATAAAAGTCAAATGAATATTCTTTAGATTGGGTACCATCATGCTTTGAGTGCAAGCCTATCAATTCTAACCAGCTCTCTCTCTCTCTCTCTCTCTCTCTCTCTCTCTCTCTCTCTCTCTCTCTCTCTCTCTCCTCCCCCCCCCCCCCTTATTTGAAGATAACTGCCTTACATGTCTTCAGTGCAATGTTTTTTAATGAAATCTTAGACTCGAATATACACATACATATATGCAAGTAATGATCAGTGACCTGCAGGATAAAATAGGCGGTTAGGGATAACTTTTACCTGTTGAGGATGGTTTGGGTATCTCACAACATACATTTCGAATGGGTTTACACCCAAACGTTCTCAGGCTTATAGTCTCTCACGGGAATGAGACTGTCTACATTAAATAGACAACTTTCTCCTCAACACTTAAAGAAATCTGGCAAAAAAAAAAAAAAAAAAAAAAAAAAAAGAGTAACCAAAAGTAATTAAAGGGTACAAAAAAGCTTTTGAAAAGGACACTTCTTAAGCAATTACGCTTGCAACTTCCATTTCCAAATGGAGCATTCCAGAAATGAGACAAGTGCAACTAATCCCAAAAGAAAAAGAGCAACACCTACAATACAGAATGCTGTTAGCAGACTTCAATGCACTGACAGAGAAAACAAGCCCATGCGTTCACATAACATCTAGACTACGTTCATACCACATCTAAACTACCGATTAATTACCAGTCCAATCCACACATGCCCACAGCCTCTCCGTTTCCTATCGCTCATGGAAGAGGACCAGCGGTGGGAGGGTCGATGAGAGCCTTCCGCTTGGCCGTCTCACGTGAGATGTGAAAATGGAGTCTTCCAAGGCGCTCCTGTCGGATACAAGTGAATAATGCATATGCATGAGGGTGAAGAGAATGAGATAGAGATAGAGAGTGAGAGAGCAAAACAAAGAGGGACAGAAAGAAAAAGACAGAAAGAAAGGGAGAGATGCAATGCTGGGTGGTATGGAGTGACATGAATGCAAGTGATGATATCTTACATAAATTGTAAAAAAAATTCCAGAAAACTTGGGAACATTTAGTTTTTCGTAACTTTCACACTCATACAAGATTTCAATTCTACATGTACTTCAAATAACAACTGAAGTTAAATGGCTGCTATTAAAGGAATATTAGCACTATCATAATCACATCACACATTTTATATAAATTTCACTTGAGACTGAATTTTGCAAGGATAAAATGATTCTGCAAGAAATGTTTGATAATCAATGACAGCAATGTTATGGAAAATACAAATCCCTTCTCTGAATATTTTGCAAAAGCAAGATGAAGAAATTTATCAATCATTAATGCTACCATTTTGCTGCTGTTTCTTCTTTGAAAAAAAAGTCTGGTGAAGAAAGGAAAACAACATAATTTAAAAATTCTTTAGAGCAAAAGGCAGAACTACAAGATACAAATTTAGCTATGCTGTAATGTACCAAATTTCTCTCTTTTTTCATAATAAGAATACCACTGATATTACAATCATTGCTTATTTCAAAATCATTACTTTGTCCATTTTTAACCTTTCAAAGTATCACTTGAGTAACTATCCTTATCATGTATGAAGTGCTTTAAAACTGAAATACATGTAATATATCTTTATGATAAAATGAAATTAATTATTCAAATTAAAAATGAAACTATAAGAAATGTTCATTACAAAGATATGAGAAGCATGGTGCATGGACACAATTTAGGCTGAAAGACATGCACAGTAGCGTGGTTATAATGACTGTCATAGTCTTAATTAAATGAACAGTGATGTCACAAACTTATAAACTCCCTCATGTTGTTTTAAATTTAATTATGAAAAAGAATGGAACTTAGAAAAAAATTGCTTGAAGTGTACCAACCACCTGAAAATAAGACTTTGTATACTGCTAGGAAGTATAAAATTAACCTCAAAGAACTTTATCTGAAATGCTATAGGTCAACAGTTTAGGAGTATGAAGGAAATAAAGGATAACATGAAGGTGCTCGCGCGGAACCGAACGTCCGAGTTGGGTTCCGCGCGAGCCCTTATCTTGGCGAGCGCGTACAGGTGCGTTGAGTAGTCTACTCATGAGTCGCTTTTATGCTTATAGAGAGTATAATTAAACTTGTAATATTTCTTTATAGAAGTGATAATTGAAGCCCATATTTGGAATATAGTAAAATGACATCGAACCTCTAACATACAGAGTAAAATATTTTTTGGTGATTGGTACCCTTTAAAATTCACATGAACAAAAGCATGGAAAAAAAGCAACCTTTCCTTAAAAAAAAGAACTAGTCTGTATTTTCAGGAAGAATAGGATAGATATAAATCACTTTCTGTAAGCAGTAGGGTTGATATGTTTGAAAATTTGCCACATCACAAGTATATATATATCTGTAACTAATCAGCAAGCATTTCGCAATGAAATTTCAAAAACAATTTTGATCAACTCCAAACTTCTTTGCAAAACAAAATGCACAGCATTTACAGTTCATAAGCTATGTTTGTTATTGGTCTTTTGCCTAGAGAAGAATATTAGCTGACTCAATAGACCTAAATCTATTTCTTTCAACTTGGCACACTCAGTCCACACATTGATAAAAAATGCAAGAAACCTTCACCAGTAAGTATACATCAATGTGTCACAAAGGCCCGTTTTTAATAGTCCAAGTGCTACTTGTGAACTTGACATAGATTTACCTGAGCATTTTGCACGATGTTATTGACGGTGGCTATCCTCCGTTTGCAGTTGGCGAGCTTCTTGACGTACAAATCTAGGTCAATGGGGGCACTTTTTTCTTTGCACAATTCTCTTAGAGCTAGATCAAACAAAGGATATAAAAAAAAAATTAAAATACATACAATTACAATTGAGATACATGTAATTGGGCGGTGCTCCAACTTTTGCTCCTGCGACATTTACTCTGAGCTTTATTTGGTGAAAGATATCGGGTTAGGGTTGGGGTTGCAATTGCGTTTTAGGTAGGGTTGAAGCTTAGGTTAGGGTAAAGATAAAGTTGAGTTCTGGTCATGCAATTACATTGTGAAAGAAACTGTGTGGAAGCAATTGGGAAAGGTTGATCATGTCTACATAAGGACTATTTTTTACTGTGAGGTTTTGGAATCATCAAAATGATAAGAAATCAACCCAAACTCGCTCAAAAGCACATGCACCGCACACATAAATGGGTATATGGGACTGCACACATATGTGGCGTGAATGTTCGGCCAGAGTACTTCAGCTATTTTTCATCATATTTCGAATATAAGGGCATTTGAATAGAAATCCTTTTCAGGGGACATCACATTTCTACTATGATGTTCTTCCAAACTGACTTAACAGGAATGAGAAAGCTCACAAATTATTTTTCACCTTTCCCAGAACTCAACCTTCCCTTTAAGTATACAGCGCTTGGTCCAGGGTTGAAGTTAAGGAGTTCAGTTAGTTTAGGGTATTGACCACAGAGCAATAGTCACTGGAGCAAGTGTCACAGAACCAAATGGGCAGATGAACAAATCGTGTTCTATAACCCTTTCATGACAGGAATTATTTAAGGGCTAAATTGATCACATTTTGTTCTTCAAGTTGGCAACAATAATTTTTTTCTTATAGTACATGGTTCTAATAAAATGTAATGTCCCTGAAAACAATGTGCATAGTTAGTCACTGGAGCAAGTGTCACAGAACCAAATGGGCAGATGAACAAATCATGTTCTATAACCCTTTCATGACAGGAATTATTTAAGGGCTAAATTGATCACATTTTGTTCTTCAAGTTGGCAACAATAATTTTTTTCTTTTAGTACATGGTTCTAATAAAATGTAATGTTGCTGAAAACAATGTGCATAGTTAGGATCTTTGTCGAAAAGTTGAAAAAAATTGCCAACTTTGATTTAAAAAAAAAACCCCAATGATTTTCAACCTCTCAATGTGTTGCCAATTGAAGGATTTTAAAGCTTATTCTTGTTTTAAAAATTCATCGCATCAAACACAATATGCTCATGCACTGGACATAGTGTGTGAAGAAATTTTTGTTCTTTCTACTCATGCATCTGGTATATTTTTTAGAGCTCTGAATCAAAAGTTACTGAGCCAAAACACAAAATGTGGTCAATTGTCTTGAAAGGATTAATAACCTCCTTAATTGAACTTACAAAAGAAATTACAGACATATATACATGTAATTACATGTATTACATCCAACAAGAGGTTATCACTTTTATGTCTATTACTGATAAGCCAACAAGACTTAGGTTCAATGTTACATTGCCCATCCAGGGAATTCCATATCTTTGGTTTGCCTGGTTCCTAGAGACAGAAAAATATAAAGACGAATCCATGACCCTAACCCACACTCTTGTTAACCAAATAACCACAAATCCATCATACTTACCATCATCCAACTCCTCTATTTTATGCCTTAGTTCAACCTGACTCTCTCTAGAATTGAGAAATTAAAGGCAGAAAGAAAAAAAAAACATGATAGCAGCTTCTATGAAAGGAAAAACATTTTGACATGATGGACATGAAAGAAGTTGATTTTTTAAAAATCAACTTGTCTTAGACTTTAGAGCTGGCTTCCAAGAGGCATGATGTTGATTGCGTCAGTACCTGCACAAATAGAGCCTGTGAAGGCAATTAATCCATACGCCATTTATTAAAAGTATTGTTTGCACTGTTGATTTTACAATCACCTTTTAAATGATGTCGCTCTTTTCATGACCTACAACTTAAAGACCATACAAGTTACTCACAATGGTCCTAACGGATGTAAGAAGAAACATACTAAGAATATACAAGTAATGCACATCTGCGGAAACCCCATTATACCACTTATCCAATGAAGGTTATAATATAACCAAGAAGGTCACCAAGAAGAAGCCGGCAACAGTACACCCACCTGCTGCCGAAATGATAACTATACAAAGCAGAAAAAAAAAAAAGATTACTGTAGTCTCTAGATCTATAAGACTATAATTATGCAGCTCTGGCCACACAATCACATTCACACAGATACAATCACACAACCATTTTAAAACAGGCATAAAAAGCGGACATTATCGATTATTCAGAGATAACACGATTCTTTGATGAGCCAAATGTAACAAATTTAAGTGTATGGCCGCATTATGGGTTCTGTTATGGCTGAATTCTATGTTGAAATCATTCAGATTTCATGCATTCAATGAGACAATGTCAATGATTTCAATCCATCAATCCGTGTGAATACTGTCTGAATACTGAATGTGATTTTTCATTTCATTTCAATTCATTTCACTCACCTTACAACTCTCACTCTTTCGTCCACCTCTTGAACCGCAGGTCTCAGCAATTCCGCTATACCAGCTGCCATGGCGTCACGATTGTCCATGATCTTTGTCCCAGAAGGGCTTGTCATTCTTAAGAATTTAAGAGTCTTTTGCAACCCTTTTTAACGATCCAAAAGCAGACTCCAATTTACATCATATCGGTATCCGTGTAATACGCTGGGTGTATTAGGTGTATACATCAGATACACTTCATTGATTTGTAATGTACATAATGAATGGAATGTACTCTGAATTTCAGATCCGTTCTATCATAATACAGTGAAACTAGAAGACTGCCATCTTTCGGCAAAAACAAGATAGCAGGAGCTATGCTGATATAAGTAGTATTCTTCTTCTTCTTCTCTTGGTAATCTTCAAAGGTCTATGCAGCCTATCACGAAGATATGTACGGAGAGAGAATACCTTTATACACTTATACGAGTTATATCGGCGATAATGATCAATAGGTTATGTAAAAAGTAAAAAAAAACAACAACAAAAAAAAAACAACAACAACAAAACAACACATGATTTGGGAAATTGATTTCTCATCCTATCATGAATATTTGCACTTTTAGGAGAGTTAATTTTTTTAATTTTTTTTAATTTTTTGTGATGTTCCGTTCATACTTCATCGATGCTTATACCAACTCTTTCATCACCTTGCCTTGCATAACACTCACCCTCGAGAGTATGATGTGCAAAAAAAGAAAGAAGGAAAAAATGGATTTTATTTAATGATGCATCTATACAATGTTCAACGTGGAAATCTTTGGAACCGTTTACGTTTACATTTTTTTTTAAAGTAAGTAAAAGACACCCCCCCCCCCCTCTCTCTCTCTCTCTCTCTCTCTCTCTGTCTGTCTGTCTATCTGTCTCTGTCTCTGTCTCTGTCTGTCTATCTGTCTGTCTCTGTCTCTGTCTCTGTCTGTCTATCTGTCTCTCTCTCTCTCTCCCTCTGTCTGTCTGTCTCTGTCTCTCACTGTCTCTCTGTCTGTATCTCTGTCTCTGTCTCTCTCTCTCTCTCTCTCTACTCAGTCCCTCTCACTCCCTTCCCCACTCTCTATCTCCCTCTGCTCTGATTTAATTACCTTCGAATTAACTTTATTACAGGATTATAGGCGATTTTTATGTCGAGCGCCATCTATAAGTTCCTATCATCTTCATGTCGAGCTTCAAGTATTGTTCATCTCTGAAGGTGAATCAAAGTTATTACAGTATAAATGAAGGAAAATACTTAAAATGCTTGTTTACCACTCATTACAAAGACAAATAGTGTGTTCTATCATTACGACCAACGTCAAATGTTTTTAATTACATTCAAGAAGTAACTATTAAAGGCTCGATTCTGTGATGAATTTTAAGATGGAATGTACATATATTATGTATTCCATTTGGCACCCCCTCCCCATAATAAAAAGACGGCTCGTGAGCTATGAAGTCTATTTACAAAATTCATGATAAGAAAATCTTCAATTATAATTTTATTACAAAGTATATAATTCAAGTTATTCAAAAATATGTTTAAAAAGGAGAGTATGCATTCCCAGGTGCCTTTTCATGGTCTGAATTTTGTGCGGGGGGGGGGGGGGGGCACTGTAATACAGTTTGTGAGTCACATTTTTGTTTTTGGTTTTCTGGGTACACTTATACCCCCTTCCCGATGTCAGTAATTCATATACATGTAGATAGAGGCCGAAAGGCAGAGAAAGAAAGAGAGAGAGACTGAAGTTCAAAGAGAGAAAAATAGAGGCTGAAAGAGCAGAGAAAGAGAGAGAGAGAGAGAGAGAGAGAGAGAAGAGAGGGAAAGTTGAAGAGAGAAAAATTAACAGAGACGGAAAAGGAGAGAAAGAAAGATAGATAGGTACCGCGGGGCGTTTTTGAAAGTGGGAGGGGGGGGGGGAGCTGATTTGATTTCACCCATTAATGACAAATTTCTAACCTTTTTTCCGAGGTTTTATGACACGTGTCTACTAAAAAAAAGTGTGGGGGCTGCATCCCCCCTCAGCCCCCCCCCCCGTTCCGCGGCCCATGATAGAGAGAGAGAGAGAGTCAAGAGAGAATAAAATTGATAGTATCGGAAAGAAAGAGAGAGAGAGGGGGGGGGGGGGGAGGGAGGTATGAGAGATCTGCAATTTACAGAATAAAATAAAGCCTAAAGATATCAAATGTCTGTGAAAGAAGTCACAAGTAATATAATTGGAGGAAATATAAATAGAACACAATTTAAAAAGTGACATCGCTCATTATGTGTACGGAATGGAGTTTACATGCATGCAAGCCGGGGGAAAATTATGCAGCATTGCACCTATTCGATACGGCTGGTGTTATTCCCTTGCCCCATCTAAAATTCATGACCCTATTAGGATGGTAACAACCCCCACAAATGGGGATAGCCTTTGAGAAAATAATGCATAAATTTCACATGATTTTCTACAGCAGGGGGGGGGGGGGGGGGAGGGGGGCTGGAACTTCCAGATAAATAATTTCACTGTGCTTTGGAAGAAGTGCAGTTGCAGTTGACAGACCTGTATAGTTTTTGATAGGCCTATATATATATATAGGATAGGAATGATAGGAATGAAAAGTCCGTATGAAAAGATTCGAATTTTTATATATTTTTAAGGGAAGGGTCTTTTGAGAATAAAACAATAAAAATCAGCATCATGATTATTGTTACCCAAGGGTTTAAAATGATACGAAAATGTTGATGAAGCATAAATTATTAAAATGCGATATAAGAAGAAACATAGTGATCATTTGCCTATATATACCATATTATGTATAAACATGTAGAGGGGCCATGCAGGCTCGACTAGCACATGTGCTATTTTCCGACCCATTTACAATTTTTATTATATATGTTTTATATCTGTCAATGTCATGTCTGTAATATTCCTTGCATTTTTTGTAAAAACAAAACTTGTAAACATTTGTTGGTGAATAAATCAATCAAGATTGAGAAGACGATTCCGGGCTGAGGGGAAAAAGGCAAACCGACTGTTGCAGAAATACATTGAACCAGCTGATATCATGCACAGTTTATTGTATTCACATTTTTGCAGAATGATATTATATATCATCAGCTGTGATCTCTGAATGCGCTTGATATCACTTTTGTTTAGTGGCAGAGACAAATTATTGAGAAATCAAACAAACAAACAAACTAGAAAAGAAATAAATAAAGAAATAAAGAAAGAAAGAAAGAAAGAAAGAAACAAACAAACAAACACAAAATAAGCAAATAGCAGCATCTTCTTCCACCCAGGGGAGCGGCTGACCCAGGAGCGCCCATCACTGATTTTTTTTTTTTGTTTTTGTTGTTTTATTATTATATTTTTTCTGGGGGAGGGGGAGAGATTCATAAGCTGCTCAACATACAAAGTTTATCTTGACAAATATCGGGGGGGGGGGGGGGACAACTCTCTATACGTTCAAAATTTTAAGAAAAAAATATTGGATGACTGGCAAATTTGTGGGTGGCAATTATGATTTTCAGTGGCGTATGGAGAATAAGCAAATTAGTTGTGAGAGAAAGAGAAAACAGAAAAGGGATATAACTAAGTCTAAGGGAAAAGAGGAAGATGAAGGAACATCCTCCTACATCCCCGGCCCGGTTCTCTTACGTAGCTCCCTCACATTTCCAGTGACCAGTGCCCACTAGCGTACCCAAGGGGGGGGGGGGCAGGGGGGCACAGTGCCCCCCTGACAACTTTTGACAGGAAAAAGAATCTTTTTTACCCCCTTTTTTTGGGGGGGGGGGTGTTCTTTTTTTTGCTTGTCAGAGAATTCTGGACCCCATAAAATGTGACACCTCCTCCCCACGGATCGACTTTTGAAGCGCTGGGGGATTTTTTTTTTGCCACCTCCACTGAGCGAGTTTTGGAGGTCTCCCTCCAAGCAGAATTTGACAGTTGACAAAATTTGCTCCCCCTGTAAAAAAAATCCTGGGTATGCCACTGCCAGTGCCCCCTTCCCACGAGACTCCTCGCTACGTTGATATAGGGCTATAACATAAATTGGGATGATTTGTGGTGGAAATTTCATTTCCTGTATACTGGTCCTCTTTTTGGCAATGGCAGATGCATCGTGGTTTTACCCTGCAATTTTGGAGCAAAATATATTTGAGAGGCGATATTGTGGAAATCATATTAGGGAAATTCGGTAACATTCAAATAAGCAAACACAAAAAAGATGGTTGTATATTGTAGGCATATAAAAGCTAATATGAGAGCTCCTTAACTCCTGAACTATATAGTGGATAAAAGTAAGGAGAGGATAATAGTGAAACAATGACAAATGTGACTTGTATTGTACTCAAAATAATTAAGGCCGCTGGATATTTCTTGTGTTTATTTTAACTTTGAGTAGGCCTAATTCATAGGTAACACCACACAGAGTATAGGCCTATATTATACTTTATCGAAAATAGATTGACCCGTTTTTGCATAATGCCCCCTTTATAAACTTCATGAGACCATTTTGAAATAAATTCTTTTTTTCTTTTTTCTTTTTTTTGTTGTTGTTCTTTCTTCCAAATGGCCCTACTTAAATATTAAATTTAGCCGATTATATAGAACGTCATTTACAAGAACATGCAGCCTTCAGTTTTAAAGAAAATGTTAATATCAAACTTCTCTGGTGCCTATACTTTATAGAATTTGTGCAATGCCAGAAGGGGCGGGGGGGGGGGGGGGCACAAGAACACAATATTTGGGGCACATTTTTACTGTGTGGGGGTCGGGGGAGGGCACGTGTTCCTGGTGGATCTGATGCCACTTTTAGTCGGGCTGCAGAGCAAAGCAAAGCAAAGCAAAGCAAAGCAAAGCAAAGCAAAGCAATGCAAATTATAAAGCAAAGCAAAGTAAAACAAAGCAAAGGGAAAAAAAAAGCAAAGCAAAGCAAGACAAAGCAAAGCAAAGCAAAGCAAAGCAAAGCAAAGCAAAGCAAAGCAAAGCAAAGCAAAGCAAAGCAAAGCAAAGCAAAGCAAAGCAAAGCAAAGCAAAGCAAAGCAAAGCAAAGCAAAGCAAAGCAAAGCAAAGCAAAGCAAACTTAAAGCAAAGCAAAGCAAAGCAAAGCAAAGCAAAGCAAAGCAAAGCAAAGCAAAAGCAAAGCAAAGCAAAGCAAAGCAAAGCAAAGCAAAGCAAAGCAAAGCAAAGCAAAGCAAAAGCTTGTCCTGATTCCATTTTCTCACTTCAGGGACTTCAGTCTGAATACGGGCGGCAGGCCTAGGCAGCCGTACAGGTAGGCCTATACTGTTATTTTCTTTGTATCCTACAATAATATGTTATTGTGTCTCTCATTCATTGTATTTCACATTCATCCATTCACCCTCGAGGAACAACATTGGATTACAACTGAATCAACGCAATGGGCCAACACAATAATTATGCGACTAAACGACAATGTGAACCGCATCCAGACGTAGTTAAATCCACTGTGTAAACACCACCCCTATGTAATGTGTACAACCAAGGCTGCTGAACTGTAAAGCTGGCTGGCTTGATGACTCATACTGCTTGAGCTCCAGCGCAGCGGCAGTGCGGCCAGTAGATGCATGCACTGGATGAGAGGTTGCCGTGGCAAAAGGAGGAATTGGCGTGCATATTGGGAAGGATACACGCATTTCAAGGTGAATAAGGCCGTGCACTTAGCATTAAAATCCACTCCAGGCTTGGACGAAATCTCGCATCCATATAAATTACTGCGTTTTACAAGGCTAATAAGGGCGCAGACGGTGAATTTTGTTCGTCTACAGGTTGCAAATGTCTTGATTTTGTGCCTTTTGGAGCGAATCGGAATATAAACCAAAAGTAAAACAACAGCCGGTAAGCCGATTATGAATTTTTCTGTGCTATCCAATAACTCTATAATAAATAACGTTTTAAATTCTTGCATTGGGCCGTGTGATTTCCTTTATAAATTATATGCCATGATGAAAAGTGCATGTGTGATGTTCAATATTGGCAATGCATCGATGAGTGAGAGCCTCTGGCTCTGCAGAAAACACATCTGAGTTCTGATAATAGTAAGCATGCATTTAGCTTAGGAGTCTAACTTTCTAGGTGATGCATTTCTGAATTCTGTAGGCCTACATGATAAGATGATGATTTATCATTGTTTACATATGATGTACTGTAGACTACATATGAGTGACTACCCGAAATGCCATCTCACATGTTTCAGTGAATTTCATATCTCCTTGTTCAAGTTACAACTAGGATCTAGGCATGCATACAAATTTGCTATGTATTCTTGTAGAAAGCAACCAGGTGAATCTACATGTAGGATGGGGGGTTGCATTTCCGGACACTTAAGAAAAATTAGCCTGTCAATTTTGCCGTCAGATTTTACGAAGAACATGCATCTAGTAACACTAAAACCAGTGAATATTTGCAATTCACATGATTTTCAACCTATCCTGTGAAAGATTTGTCACAATTTGCATGAAAAGTTGTTTGATTTTCTGTGTAAAAATGACCTGTCCGGATTATTAACCTGTCCGGAATTACAACGTCTGGGTATATGACATGTTTATCTGTGTGCATCTATAAATTTGAGTTCTGATCATGCGATTACATTGTGAAAAAAAAACTGTCTGGAAGCAATTGAGAAAGGGTGATCATTTCTAAAGAAGGATTGGTGTATGCTGTGAGGTTTTGGAATCATCAAAATGATAAGAAATCAACCCAAACTCGCTCAAAAGCACACAGAAATGGGTATTTGGAACTGCATACAGATGTGGCATGAACATGTGGAATGTTCAGGGCCAAACACTTTAGCTATTTTTCATCATGTTTCGAATATAAGGGCATTTGAAGAGTATTCCTTTTCAGCGGACATTTCTACTACATGTACAATGTATGATGTTCTTCCAAACTGACATCAAAAGAATGAGAAAGCTCATAAACCATTTTTTCACCTTTCCCAGAACTCAACCTTCCCTTTGAGCGATCTGCGTATAGCAGTGGATCCTATTACCGAACACTTTTCAGAAAATCAACAATAGCAAATAAAATATCAACCGAATATCTGTCAAACTTACATAATGAATGCTTAAAGTCCTACAGAAAAAGAAGTTGGTGGAATTTGAAAAATACAACATAGATTTAATACGATAATCTCTTCCGAGCGAACCCCTTCCCAAGGACACAGCGTTTTGGTCCCTTGAAAAAGGTATTGTATTCCCGAACGTGTGCCACCTATGGGAAAAAGACACAACCTACCCCGATTTGGGGCCAACGGGAGGGTGACGAGAGAGCAGGTTAAAAGATATTACTTATGTTTTTTGCCTCATTTTATGATCTTCTGCCCTGTGTTCTGTGTGTCAAATAGTGTGGAGAACATACGCGTAGTCTCACGCGTATGAAAGCCATTTTAGGCGCTGAACTGTATGCGTTCGGTAATACAGTGCTGTTCGGTAATACAATCCATGACTATACATGTTGTTAAATTCAATGGTGCAAACATGCACAGCTTTTTATTGAAGCTATGCTGAATTGGAGCACATCATTTTTTCCCCCTTTGCTTCTACTACAGTGACAATGTACAGGGCAGAAAGACCATAAAATTTTATAGATCCATTTATTCTTTCACATAATGGATTGTGCATTACAAGATCAGCAATGCATGAAGCTAAGATTTAAAGGGTACCAATCACCAAAAAATATTTTGCTCTGTATGTTAGAGGTTCCATGTCATTATACATGTATTACAGTTTTATATTCAAAATATGGGCTTCAAATGTTACTTCTGTAAAGTGATATTGGAAGTTTAATTACACTCTCTAGTCTCTATAAGCCTAAAAGTTACTTGTGAGTAGACTACTCGATGCACCTGTACACGCTCGCCAGGATAAGGGCTTGCAGGAACCAAACTTGGAATTTGGTTCTGCACGCGTACCCTCATGTTATCCTTTATTTCTTTCATACTCCTAAACTGTTGACCTATGATAGAATTAGAAAGCCAGATAAAGTTCTTTGAGGTTGATTTTATACTTTTCAGCGGTACAAGAATAATTTTTTTCAGGTGATTGGTACACTTTAATGAACAGTTTTACTGGAAAAGGTAAATTTCATGTGAGTTGAGAATGGAACAAAAATACCTGTTGAATGGCCATACTGGATTATTCCAGTACTGGATCTACACTGTATTCTGAGCTATAAGTTGTAAGTTGGTGTTTATGTAAAAACAGAGGCCTCAAATATGGAACTTATATGATATCTATCTTGATACTGTGCATGTAAGTACCTAACTACCAACCAGTCATGGGTTCATATCCTACTGCTGCCACCATTTTGTAATAAACTTAATCATGTTCTAGTGGTGGCTAACCATGATGTTGCAAGCATTATTTTATTGCACTTTCAAATACACCGGTCATTTTGATGGTGTGGGTTTTTATCCCACTGCTGCCATCTTCTTATCGAAGGAGATACTGGTATTGACAATGCAATACTGTAAGGACTGTGATGATATACAGTGTTCTAGTGATGGGTAGGCAGCGTTATTTATAGCACTTTCAAAACATCATTATAATGATATGATGGTATGGGTTTACAACTTTTGCATCTTACGACTGCCACCATATGAGATATATGGATAATGAAATAGGAACTCTTACAATAGTGTTCTACATGTAGTTTTGGCTAACAGTGTTGCAAGTTTTCTTTTTTGCACTGTCAGAATTCCCCAAGCATTTTGATGGTATTGGGTATACATCTTACTGCTGCCACCATATCGTAAAGAGATATTGACAATTGTATGGGATTCTTATTATAATACAGTGTTCTAGTGGTGGCTAACCATGTTGCTAGTTTTCTTTTTTGCACTGTCAGAATACACCAGTCATTTCTGATGGCATGGGTTTGTATCCTACTGCTGCCACCATATTGTGATAAGAAATAGATGTTTATTGATGAAATAAGGACTGACACTGACAATGCAGTGTTCTAGTGGTGAGTAGCCATGTTGCAAGTGACTTCATTGTCTTGTTGCTAGTAATGCACCATCATTTGAATGGTATTGACCCTGTATTTGCATCCAACTGCTGCCAGCCTGCAATATGCATGTAGTGACAATTCAGTTTAGGACTCAAACAATGATTTAGTTGTCAGTAGCTATTTTGTAACTTGTAAGTGTTCTTTATTATAAATGCTAACTAAATATAACAGTCATTTTTATCTCATGGGTTTGTATCCTACTGCTCCCACCATATTGTAATACAAGATATTGACAATGAAATAATAAGCAATCTGACAATACAGTGTTCTAGTGGTGGCGAGCAATATTGCAAGCATTCTTTATTGCACTGTCAGAATACACCAGTCATTTTTATGGTATGGAATACTAGGTCCTTGAGTTGATTTTTTGAAAGTCTTTGATATGAATCTTTTGATCCATTGTAAGGTACAAGTAGAGAAGCATATATCTTTTACATGTAGGCTTTTAGGGTAAGAAAATATAATGTTCACAATTTAGGAAATGATTGATGTAAGAACATACATATACATCTTATCAGTGATTGATATAAAAACATGTTTACATCTTATCAAGATGAATTTGTTTAAGGATGCTAACAAAATCTTGTTGCTTGAAATTGACCAATCTGCCTTATCAGAGAGTTAATTAAGGATCCAGATTTATGTACACTTTGACCAGTATTTTTTGTTGAAAATGTAACATGTACCCTTTCAGGCATGGGGCTAATGATCTTGCACAGAAGACACATTTGTGCATGTGAATGCAAGCAGTGCATTTCTTCACATGCCGAGTGAGTGGGAGCATGTACATGTACAGTACATTGTACATGTAGGCGGAATATGCATTTTCTAAGCTTTGCAGTGCCGAATGTATCAGAGCATGGATGATGCGAGGTGAAATCTGATGATGTCTGGATCATATTGTCAATCAATCATCACTACAAGAGGGGATGTAGGATGATGTATGATGGCTGGGAAGGAGAGGATGGAAGGTGAAAGAGAGGAGACAGGAAGAGAGAGAGAGAGAGAGAGACACACACACACACACACACACACGCACAGAGAGAGAGAGAGAGAAAGAGGGGGAGAGAGAGAGAGAAAGAGGGGGGGGGGGGGATGACCCTGACAGTTAATCTATTATTTTTTCATTTACTAATTTTTCCATTTTGCATTTAGAGAAAGACATGGATAAATAGAAGAAAAAGAATGGAAGACACTGAGATAACGAGAGATACATGCAAACATAAGGGGGGTGATTTTTTTTTTATAGAAACTGTTGAGAGGGATACAATTACATACATTCTAAAGCATAAAAGGGTAAGATGAATATAGAGGTTTATGTACATATATTTGAGAAAAAGAGATAAGTCTAGAGAAAATGAGAGAGAGAAAGAGAGGGGGGGGGGTAGAGGGGAGGGAGAGCCAGAGAGAGAGAGAGAGAGAGAGAGAGAGAGAGAGAAGGGGGGCACTCTGGGAAAAGGGAAGAGAGAAAAAAAAAGAGGGATATTAGGGACTGGAGAGGCAGACTAGTTGAAAAGCCAAAATGAGAGGCAGAGAGAGAGAGAGAGGGAGACAGAGAGACTCAGACTCACTTAAAGCACAAATAAATTGTACTGTCAAGTACAAAAATGACATGTATACAAGTACATGTCCATGTTAATCTCATGTAAATGACAGCAACACAAATATATGCTGATAAATTCAGATTTGAAGATTTATCTAGAGAGCATCAAGCTGCTTTCATTTCTGTAATGTCACCGGTAAAATCCAGCCCTAACGATGCTGGATAAAGAATGATCGATGTACATGAATTCTGCAGGAGAACGAGGCATGATTCTTTAATGCCTTTACTTACTTGTATGTGGTGAAGTAATTGCGGTACATCTATGTTACGGCAGCTGAGTGCTCATGGATTGAATAACAGTCACGTAGGCTGCCAGGTAATTGTGATGCAAAGTAAAAAGCCGGAGCGCATCGCAGACGATAACATCAATCCGTCTCTCCCCGTTGCCCACAGGCCCCCTTTTTTATTGCAGGAAAGTGCACGTGAATGGAGACGTGTGTCTGTGTATGTTGTAGATTTAGTAACATTTTTCATCAGGGATGAACATTGGAGAGTTAATGTACATGAACATGCATGTGAATGAAAAGACCTCTTACATATTTGTTTAAAATTTTTCTTTAGTGTGTTGCTTCATGATCTCAGGTTGTTTTTAACCAATATACTTAGACACGATGTGTTGAATAGGTGATCTGACGTACAGTTTGGTCTGGGCTTCATTACAAATATATCTGGGTTACATGTAGGGTTGCAATAGGGTTTTAGGTAAGGTTTAGGGTTAGGGTTGGGGTTAGCAGGGTTCTTGTTAATAGCCGGTAACCGGCTATTTTTTCCGGCTGTAACGCCGATCGTAACCGGCTGTGGCCTCACAAAAAAAAAAAAAAAAAAAAAAATATATATATATATATAGACTATATACATAAATATAAAATCAGTCTCGATTCAATTCAACAAGTCGCTATCTCAAATTTCAGTTTTCACAAGCTTCACAGCGGTGTTGTGAAAGCAGTCGTAAAGAAACGGGAAGAAACAGCTTTAAACACAGCCAATGCGCGAGAGATCGAGAAGGCAGAAGAAACGAAAATAAACTGACTCGACGAGGGCTAGCGCGCGCACTGAATGCGCCGGGGTTGCGGGTAATACACGATGCTAGGCTAAAAAAAACCCAAAACAAATGAAGAGTCATATATCACCAAAACTGACAATAATCTAGGGGTCTGAGGTCCTGTTTATATGATCAAAGAGAATTTATTTACTGTTTTGTAAATCTAAATGCTACATATTTCTACAAATTAATTTTGATGTTAAAATCAACAGCCTAACTTCCGTAACATACATACGACCCACAAACAGGTTCATGCCGTGACACAAACCCGGCACAATTAAACCACGGTGGCAGCTTTACTCTCAATGAGGGCTCCCCAAAATTCAAGTCCATTGACCAAGCAAGGCTTCAAGACGTAACGCTTGTCAAAGTAAAGATTTGTGATCGTATTATTAATCACCATCAAAATGAAAGAAAACATCACAAAACACACAATAACAGTACAGATAAAGGCAAACTGGTACCTTGCTTTAGAAAATATTCCTAGCTAAATCCAAGAACTATCACAGAAGTTTGAAGAGTTTTGGCGCAAGGTTTTTCAACAAAATAATCGATCCCAAAACATATGAAGTTTCCCCCATTCCATACCCATGCATGCAGAGGTAAGTTCGCTCCATAGGTTCGTTCCCCTGCTCCAGCGGCCCAGAGAGTTTGCACGTTCTGCTAAAATGAGAGAATAGTCTCTGCACATGGCTTCTGCATAAATTAATTTGCATACTAGCTCAACCAATGCGCATTGGTTGAGCTAGTATGCAAATTAATTTATGCAATAGCTATGTGCAGAGACGTTTCTCTCATTTTAGCAGAACTTGCAAACTCGCTGGGCAGCTGGAGCAGGGGAGCGAACCTACCTCTGCATGGGTATGAAATGAGGGAACTTCAAATGTTTTGGGATCGATTATTTTGTTGAAAAACCTTGCGCCATAGCTCTTCAAACATGAAACTTCTGTGATAGTTCTTGGATTTATCTAGAAATATTTTCTTAAGCAAGGTATCAGTTTGCCTTTATCCGTATTGTTAATGTGTGTTTTGTGATGTTTTCTTTTATTTTGATGGTGATTAAGATACGATCACGATTCTGTACCGTATCTGTACTTTGATAAGGGCTTGTCACGTCTTTGCAGCAAGCCTTATTTTGGTCAACGACTCATATTCGAAGAGTTCCCCGACTTTGAAAATGTGTTAAAAAACAGGAAACAACCAATTAAAGTACAATTTTGTTTTACACTTTTCTAAATCATTTCTTTATGCTTTTGCCTCTAGATTTTGCCGTTTTGATAAGAACATGACTTGAATTTATCATGATTTTTTTATTTTTTATTTTTTGCTCAGGGGGTCGAAAATTGGGGGTGTGTTTAATTTAACAACAGCGGTTTGTACAACGTTATTTACGGTAATCCTAGCCTTTTCGTAACTCTGCAGTGTGGTAAATTTGATCATAATCATGAGAGTTCATTGTGTTCATTCACTTGTGCAAATCATATGACTGTAGGATATCAAAAATAGCTGCAGATATAAAAAAAAATCATGCATTCACTTTCTGAACAACATTGATTTTAAATAAAATAAAACCAATGTCATCTGAGCTGGCATTTTAAACCAGTTTAGTGTTGCCTTGTTCTTTATTTAAAAGAAGTAATTTCCTTGTACATGTAGGGTCTGGAAGATTGGAAGAATGGAAGATTTTACCTTACCAATTCTTGCAAAAGCTAGGGGCTTCAGGGGGGCTATGCCCCCCTGAAGCCCCCTCAAGGGGCACTGCCCCTGGAACCCGCTGGAGGCTTCACAGCCCCCAGACCCCTGTTGCTTTTTTGGAGTAACCGCCTGTGAATGATAAATTACCTGCTATCAGAAAAATTAGCAAGAACCCTGGGTTAGTAAAATTGTTTGGTCCAGGGTTGAAGTTAAGAATTCAGTTAGTGTAGGATATTGACCGTGGGGCAATTGTTGCTGGAGAAGGAATGTCTGGAAATCAAATTGTAGAAAGTCTTTAAATTATATTACCTTTCTGGCCTTTTGAGCAATAATTTTGTTCTTGAATATACATGTACATGCACATATGCACATGCCTAATGCTATAGAAAAAAATTATTCTGTATGTCTACATGTATATGCTTGGAGATCTAAGCAACCAGTGGACCTACCCGTATGGATTTAAGTCGTACCTGAGGAACTCCGTAATTGAGGATTAATGCCTTAGCAAAGGGCACATCTATTTAGTTTCGCCTGGGACCTCTCACTTACAGGACCATTGCTCGATGATTGAGCTGTTACACCTTTTCAACATGTTCACATCTTCATAAGACAGCACATTTCTAAAGTTTCCTTTTTCAGACTTCTAATGTAGTCTACAAGCACAGTAGATCTACTAAAGTTGTCACTTGAAAATGATACATTGTGTCTTGATGAAGCTTATTTTATCCACGATGTCTGTGTCAGGCTAAGCTATTATACTGGGCCTGTGGAAGCTACATGTAGTCTAAAAGCTGGGATTGTTTAGACCTAGCATTCCATGTACATGCTGTGCTTGACAAGGATTTTTGCATGTCCAAGATTCGCAATATCTACATTGTAAGTTTGAACTTTGAATGCCAGCACGATCAGGAGTACAATATCGGGACTCATGGAGAATCTGACATCTTTGTAGGGGTTTCATGGTGAAGTGTCACAATTGTCTTGCAGAATCTTACCAAATCTGGCTACAGAGCTGTAACCAGTAGCAACAAGTGTGGATTATCCTTTGTGGTGAATATCCTTTCCATCTGTAGATCTAAGTGAAACTTTCCATGTGAATAAATTCTTCATGATGATAATAATAGTAGCTTCTTGTATAGTGCCTATCTGTCTGTCACACCTTGATGCCCCTGGTGCTCCAATATTATCACCAGGTACATGTAGTAGCTGAGGTGCCAAATGATGTGTACATACATACATGCAGTGCTCTAGCATATCAGAACCCATTTTCACCTTGGTGGAAAGTGGCACATATACAATAAAAGTAGATTGATGGCTTGCCCAAGGATGTTAGTGCTGGGCTGGGACTTGAACTCTCAACCTTCTCTTTAAAAGCCAAGTGAATGAACCACTGCCCCATGACATGCCTCCCCTTCTGTGTCTGAAATGGTGTGTACCTGAGTGGGTTACCTGTGATAGAAGCTGTTTTCCACCTCATCTATTCTTGGCATGTTTAGAAGCATTCTTTGACCAGCATGCCCACCAGAGGTGGGCGCCTCTGATGCCATCTCATGCTGTGCCCAACGGAGTCGATGGTTTTGATGGTTGGTCACATGCTGGGAAAAAGGATGCGGGAATTGAGCAAATGTTACTCTAGAGGTCAGATAGAGGGTGATAATGATGGAAGGATGATGATGATTGGGGTGATTGTGATGATGATGATAATCAAGCCTGATGATGATGTTGATGGCGATGATGATGATGATGATGATGATGATGATGATGATGATGATGATAGAGATTATTATCCTTATCAGACATCTGAGCTGTGGTTTTACAAAATTGTATTCCCCCCGTCTTTGGTGCAAACCGGGCAAAGAGGGTCATATTCCTTGTATCACCCTCTTTCACAAAAGCCTATGGACTGTACGTGATATAAAACCAGGTAATATGCATGTAGCCTTGCATTTTCCCTGGTCTAATATCCGGGAATTGGAGATCAGCTACAGTCATACGCAGCCAAAGCAGTACAGCTGCGCACAAGCAAGCGCGCATTATTATGCGATGCATTTATTGCGCATTATTTTGGACTGAACATGTGATGTCACAATGGTTATCAGTAAGAAGACGTATCATAAGTAGGCTTGCTCTAGATGTATGATGTGGATAATAATAACAATATTGACTGGCTCCTACTTTCGGGAGATACCACATATATCGCCCTCACCAGATCCATATTACCCTTGTCTTCGATTCGGGTGATATGAAGTCTCATTTCTGGGAATATACATGTATGTCTTATCCCCCTCACGGCCAGTCAATATTATATAATTATAGTGACATAATGGTGATGATGATGGTGTTGGTGATGGTGAAGGTGGCGGAGATGAAGATGGTGGTGATGATTATGATAGTGATGGTGATAATGATGATGATAATAATGATTGGTAATTGTTTATGTTGATAAATGGTCATGGAAGACAATGAGTAGGAGGAATAACACAAAGAAAACAAATGCAATGTGGAGGAATAGGGATGACAATAGTGAAAAGAATGATAGTGATGTTACATGTAATGATGATGATAATATTGATGTATATCCCCCTGTTCAGACAGAAAACGTTTATACCGAAACTCGATAAAGAAACGTATAAAATTTTCATCGTATAGCCTACAGACCGTTCAGACACATATCTCGACCGACTAGAAAAACATCGTATACAGTAGATGCGCAGTTTTCCACTGCGCATGTTCTTATGGTCGTAAGCCCCGCCCAGTTATACCGTTCTATGGTCGCCATACGTTCAGACACACACGGAAAGGTGATTCGTTATCGAGTTCTAGTTCGAAACGATGCTCTGACCCCAGTTTCGTTATACAACGTTTCGTTAGTCAACGTTCAGACACATAAATCCACAAAAATTCATCGTATATATATCGTTTTGGTATAAATTTTTTGTGTCTGAACACTCTGGATGATGGAGATGATGATAAAGAGGGGAGGGTGGTGTTAACCCTTTCAAGACAATTGACCACATTTTGTGGTTTGCTTCAATATCTTCTGACTCAGAGCTCTAAAAAATAAACCAGATGCACGAGCAGAACAAGCAAAAGTTTCTGCATACATTGTGTCCATTTTTGTTGCATGACCATATTGCATCTGATGCCAGGAATTTTAAAAAGGAGAATAAGCTCCAAAATTCTTAAATTGGCAACTTATTAAGAAGTTCAAAATCACTGTTTTTTTATCAAAATTGGCAATTTTTTCAAATTTCGGCAAAGTTTGTAACCACGTATAGTTTTTTCGAAGACATTACACTTTATTAGAACTATGTCGCACTAAAAGAAAAATATTACTGTTGCCAATTTGAAGAACAAAAATGTGGTCAATTTAGCCCTTGAATAATTCTTGTCCTGAAAGGGTTAATGATGATGAACAATGTTAAATAAAGGATGAATGATGTTGATGATGTTGATTGCTGATACGTTGGTGAATTGAAGGGACTTTGAAATATATATTTTACAAAGGGAATACTTGTCTTTATAGTTAGAATAAAGAGGGAATTTATACCCACTGTACATGTAGCACTTTTCGAGAGATACGTTGTATTTGTGAAGGTAAATCCTTACAGTACGATCAACAGGAATGGGTGAATGGGAAAGTTTATCTTCTAAGAATCAGAAAAAACCCAAGTGTCTATACTTTGTTTGCTAAAAGGTTCAGTCCTTGATGGATGGGGTAGAGAGAGAAGAAATACTCTCTAAGGATGACGATGGTGATGATGATGGAAGGCCAGTGATGATGCTTGTGGCTCCATCTTGGCATGAGCTAAAGAGGAATTGGGGATGGATGAGATCAAATGAAGGATGAAGGCTGACACAGTAAAGAGAGGCACCTGACCTGGTAAAAGGGTATACGTACATGGACGTGCATGCGAAAGTATCTTGAAACTCACATACATGTATGCTTATGTGAGCACGGCGTAAAGGAGTGTGAAATCAAATAACACTTTTATACACTACAGCATGCACTTGTTGTTTTTCTACCTTATTATCATTGAGTTTGTATGTTTCCATATGATGTGCAGTTGTGCATGATTCAGTGATGTTATAGAAAATGGAGTTTGATAACTTTGATAATGATTTTCATTTCATAACATGCCATTTCAAAATAATGTGTTGTCTATTTTTATGTACACCGGCTACCTCAAGTTGGTCTCTCCCTTCCACTCCTTCTCATTAGTATATGGAGCCTTTGCAGTGCATAATACGTAGATGTCTCTATGCTCTGTACAAAAAAATACTGAAATATATTTATGCTATCGAGAGTCAAGAGAATGGAATTGTGATGGGGGGGGGGGGGGGGAGGAGGTGGCATAAACTAAATTATATTTGAACTCTGTTTGTCATTACATCTCTGTTAGACTTCTCAGTTTATTTCTGGTTGTGGTCAGTCTGGTGACCAAAGTAATTATTACAATTCTAGGCCTTGTTTTTCTTTGCCACACTAGCCAGATCCAGGGAGATGATGACGATGAATTTCAAAAATGCCAAATATATCATAACATAAACATGATACATGATACAGCCTACTGAGCTACTTGTACAGGGTGTGTCAGAAATTTTTTTAAAATTTGAAATTGGCTTATGCTGTTATTAAAAGGAATATATTAGGATTTCAAGAAATGTTATAATCTTAAATGTTGTTGATGAAAGCCCTAAAATGAGCAGGATGCAATTGCTTACAGTTTTCTAGTGCAACACTGGAGAGGGGCTCTGTACAAATGGACCCCAAATGTTTAACTCCGGACACCCAATTTAGATATGCCCCAGTTTTAAAATTGTACTCTGGACTCAGAGAATGAAGTGATAGTTGAGTTCTGATGTACATGTAGGATCCAGTTTCATAATCAAATCTTAATTTCTGGCGATGCACTCATGAGAACTAATTCCCAATTTGTAATTCCGTGTTTTTAGTGTTGGAAATGGAAATTTTGTATAAGTACTTCATATTTCTTCAGCATTTTTTTCCTTTTAATATGAACATGGAACTGATTCATTTAACTTTATTATATAGTGTTAGACCATCTGAGCACAAGCTATTCAAGATGACTGGACATAGGCTAAGATTTTTTTGTACCACTGTGTACGATCCAATTATCATAGCTGTCTTATGTGATATGATATTTATCAATCCCCAAATCAGGCCGTCAGATTTCATCCCCGGTGATGCTGATTTCAGATAGCAGACATTCCGACGGAATCAAGTTCACCAGACGGGTTCTTCCAGCGATGACGATACTGTCAACCGATGTCTGGAGTTTTGTTTATAGAGCCAGAAATGGTAGCCACTTGGGCTCACACTTGATGAGGCTGTATCTTTGAGAAAATAAGGGGGAAATTGGATAAGAATTGGACACTGTTTTCATATTCACTGCAGAAGGGGGTTCAGTTGCGACATACTGTAAAACAAGAAACGTTCGCTACGTGAAACTTTTGTGAATTTTTAGATGACTACCTTTTCACAGCAAGAAACTTTCACAAAATGTGTCTGGTGTTACAGTAGTCCGGAGAGATATCTACCCACTTGAGTCTTACCACAAATCATGTTACCTTTCGTATTTACAGCAGTTAGAGAGTGCATTACATCTGCAATACACATTTTTTCTGTTGTCCCCCCCCCAATAAATCTGGAGGTGTAAAATAAAATAAGGAGATATGATGCAAAACTCGGAAAATGAAACCTTCCAAACAATGAAATACAAAGGTATTACACGATCAGACTTCAATTTTGAACAAATTCTCTAATTTTTCCTGCTTCATGTAACCAGGGAGAAGCTGTTAAGTAAGAGGCGTTAAAAAAAATTACATGAAGAGTACTATACTTTAATTGCCCCCCCCCCAATCCGAAAAATGGATTGACGCCCCTGGTTGCGCACAAGGTCATGCCTTATTTACCCACGCTTTCTCATTTTTTTCCGGCAGTCCTGTTGTAAAACTCACAGCGCATCCACAAGGAGATATCTTGATCTGCATCAAGTCGTGCTGATATCATTCATTTTACGGAGAATCCACTTTCGGTACATACTGTACTAAGTCCTTACTCAACCCTTCCCTTGAATTGGGTTATGTAGTCTGCACTGAGTCCGAATCAAAGTGTGCCGATACCATTCATATTAGCTTTTGGGGTTCTGACTTACATGTAGTCTGAACTGAGTCTGGACGCAATCCTTTTCTACCCCTAATATGAAAGGGGTATGAGAGGGTTGGAGAGAAAAAAAAAAAATAAGAAAAGAAAAAAATTGAGAGAGTACTAATGAAGAAGCAAAGAAAATTTGTGATTTAAATGAATGTACATGTAGATTCTTGGGATTGAATTGCAAAAGAACATATCTGAAAGAGAAATGGCTTGGAATAAACTGTTTTTCATAATGGGACTCCCAGAAAATAGTATTTCACAGCTAATCCCCACCTTCATTTTTGTTTGCACAACATTTGTGGTGTACCACTGTATTCAATCTCTCAGACTTTGTGGTTTAATTGACTTGCCATGTTTGATAGATGGGCTGATTTAACTCAAAGGTAGCTGGAAACGAGTTTACATTAGTTAAGTTCACACGATGGGAGCTAAACTTTAAGTTTCGCTTGTAGTTTCAAAACTTCAAGTTTACCTGTAGTTATCTTGTAGTTTCAGACTGTATGAATGGACTCGTAGTTTCAAAACTTTAAGTTTACTTGTAGTTCTAGAACCACAAGCAAGTTCGTGGTTAAGGCCGAAAACCATGAGCAGTGGGTTGTCGCAGTTTCAGACCATGGGAACGGAATAAAGTTTTGCAAGCTTGTAGTTAACGATGACCTCGCTGTTCATGTTAAACTTCCGGGTCATACCCTTTGTGCGAATTATGAACACAGGATCTGTATGTGTACTGTACACACAACTGATAGTACATGTATGTACTTCCGGGGTTAACCACAATGATTGCTCGGCTTGTAGTTTCAGCTCGTTGTTTTGGGCTCATGTGAACCCTTGTTGCAGTTAGGGAGTCGTGGTTTCGTTAACCTAAAGTTTCGAAACCACAAGTCCCGTATGAATGTAGCTATTAGCTACCGTATGTTCATACAGGACATGTGATTTTGAAACTTTAAGTAAGGGAAACTTTAAGTTAATGAAATGATAAGGGTTCACACAGGCCCGAAACAACGATGCTCGTTGTTCTGAAACTACAAGCCAAGCGATCGTCGTCGTTAACACCGGAAGTAGATACACCAATTGTGTGTACAGTACACATACAGATCCTGTGTTCATAATTTGTGCGAAGGGTATGACCCGGAAGTTTAATATGAACAAAGAGGTCATTGTTAACTACGAGCTTACAAAACTTAAAGTTTATTCTGTCCACACTGTCCCAAACTGCGACAGAGGACCCCCGCTGCTCGTGGTTTCGGCGTTAACCATGAGCTCGCTTGTGGTTCTAGAACTAGAAGTAAACTTCAAGTTTCGAAACTACGAGTCCGTTCGTACGGTCTGAAACTACAAGATAACTACAAGTTAACTTAAAGTTTAGCTCCCTTCATGTGAACCTGACTATTGTCAAAGGTCTACATCAGCATCAGGGCTCTACACTAAATGCCTGCCTTCCCCTGACTGATGGTCCCCCAAAGTAAAAAAAAAAAAAAAATCACAATTTTAACAAGGGGCTCATACACACAGACCCTAAAAATTTCAATCCCGACACCTTTTGAAAAGAGTTAGTGTGAAGCTCCATCTACATGTATGGGCACCCAAATATCAACCTTGGGATAACAAATTAGCTAAAATGCAAGATTGTTTGAAATTTTAGAAGTCTGAGTGCCTAATCAGGGTGACTAATCAATTTATGCTGGATTTTGTAGTGAAAGTTTCTTGTTGGGCTTATGTCTAATGGAGATTCTCTCAAAACATTTTCAAAATTGGACTGCCTAAAGGCATTTTCAAAGCTTTATTCAACCTTCCTTCTTGTTTCTACAATGTTCGTGGTGTACCATTGTATTCAATCTCTCAGACTTGACTCTCATTCAGACGAGCAAAATTCATTGTATAATTATTTGAAAACCATACACGTTTATGATACATGTAAATAATTGATGTTGTTAGTTTTGAACATTGTACAATGAAATGTCATGCAGGGAAGTGTGTAGGTTTGAGCAATGTTTTAAACAAAAATTGGACAAAGATATTCAAAGAATTGCCCCTGTGAGCTTTGTAATGCACCTTTGGCTATATGGTAATTCTCATTACGTTTCTTAATGCGATTTTGTATGAATTCGTCTAGTGTGAATGCCCTGTTGGTGGTATGATTGACTTGTCATGTTTGATAGATGGGCTGATAACTCATGGGTGACAGGCAGAGATTTGTAGGGCTGATCAAGCCAATCACTAAAAGCACAAAGCATGTCACCACCAGGCCAGGCTTGAAGGCAGAACGATCTCATTAGCATGCTTCACTAGTGTGGAAATTGCTATGGCAGGGCTTAGAGAGAAGGTTGAGTTCTGGGAAAGGTGAAAAATAATTTGTGAGCTTACTCATTCTTTTTTGTGTCAGTTTGGAAGAACATCAAAGAAACAATGTCCCCTGAAAAAGATTGCTCTTCAAATGATCTCATATTTGAAATATGACTAGAAATAGCTGAAATGTTCAGGCAGACCATTCATGCCACACGTATGTGCAGTCCCATATACATGTACATGTACATGTGATTTTCAATGAGATTGGGTCAATATCTTATCATTTTTATGGTTCCCAATTCTTATGTAGACATGATCAACCTTTCCCAATTGCTTTGAAACAGTTTCTTTCACAATGAAATCGCATGACCAGAACTCAACTTTATCCTAAGTTGCTAGGTTTTGAATTGATTCCTCAAAAATAATCTGTACCACTTTTCCTTGAAAAGTGATCTCTAAACCAGGTAACTTCTTGAATTAGAATGTATTTGAAAGGTGTAAAAATATACATGTACATTACACGTTTCAGTTGTACTTGTCTGTAAGTCAAACTTTCAGCCATCCATCTCTATATGCCCCATTCTGTCTTCATTTTCATCAGTCACTTTTCAGTGAAAACGACAGTAATCTTCATTGATCCATTATCATCCAATTAGAGCAGTGTTGAGCAACACGTCTGTCAATCAGTATCCATTCACGAACTTCTCCATTGTAAGAAATACCTTCCATCTAAACTTCTGAAGAAAGGATTGTGAAAAGGTCTTTCAAACCAGAGGTATTGTATATCATTGCAATACAGGGGCCAATCCAGAGGGGGGGGGGGGGGGGGGGGGTCACAAGTGTCCAGACCCCCTTCTTTTTTTCTGCCCATCAGAGATGTTTAGGTGGAAGTCAGCACCCAAACAATCTGATGACATTTTTCTTTTGCTTGTCAGACTTGTTAGGAATTGGACCCCCCTTCTATTTTACAAAATTATGGAGCTGCCCCTGCAATAGCCAAGTGATTTTTATTCCATGGTTTGAAAGGCATACAAAATATTCTTTATTTTCATTCCAGCCCCAACGCAACAACAAGCTGAGGTTAATTGGTTTTCTCACCCATCAAATAAAATTGATTGTGAGCCAGTAAAAAAAATGAGTATTTCAAAGAGTTGTTCTTTTTTGTATGAAAGTGCAAGTGTCCATGCCTTGTTTTTTTCAAATCCTGGATCAGAATTTTTTGATGTTGAGTTGATTGAGAGAGTAATGCAATGAAAAGTACATGTATTTGAAAGAGTTCATTTTTATGGAGCACAAAGCTTCACAAGTATGCAAAATTTACTTTAATTTTGGAAAGTCATGGATCAAAACCATTTTGTTGTAGAGCACAAATACACAAATAATATAATGTGATAGTTTCTGAAACTTAGGAATGCCTTGCAAATCATTGTACAGTTATATTTCCTCAAATGTACAATGCTGTGATTTTAAGAGTAATACCTGTAATAAAGTTAGTTTGTATGGAACTCTAGGGTTATGGAACAGGCAGTATAAGTTTTTATTTCATTTTTAAAGGGCTTGAGTCATTCTGTTCTTGTTTTTTGTTCTATATCTGAGTATCGGGTTTACTTTCATGGGGATAAAATTCATTCTAACATGGAAATCTGGTGAACACAGCTTTTATACCCCATCTTGATCTGATTCACTTTAATAAAACATATTTAAGTATCATCAGAGGATACATCTCCTTGTACAATACCATCCCACTCGTTATGCGATTCACCTACATGTAAGGCATAAAATTGAGTTGTGGCCATGCAATTACATTTTGAAAGAAACAGTTGGAAAACAATTGGGAAAGGTTTATCATGTCTACTTAAAAATTGATGTGTACTCTGAGGTTTTGAAATCATCAAAATGATAAGAAATTGACCCAACCTTGCTGAAAAGTACATGCACTAGCTGCACACAGAAGTGGGTACATGGGACTGCGCACACGATATGGATGAATGTTTGGCCCGAACATTTGAGCCATTTTTCGTCATATTTGGAATATGAGGGTATTTGAGGAAAAATCCTTTTCAGGGGACATTTCTACAGGTGATATTCTTCCAAACTGACATAAAAGGAATGAAAAAGCTCATACATTGTAAATTAATTTTCACCTTTCCCAGAACTCAACCTTCTCTTTAAGTGTGGGAGGTAGGCCCACATCATCTTTTATAATTTACCTGTCCCCTCCTGACCCGACGCACTTCAGAGTTTAGTGAGAGGTTCATCTTCTCATACAATAGGTGAGCACTCCTGACCGACATACATGTAGAAGGGTCTGAGGTACATCTTCTCTTAAAATACATGCCCTCTCCTAGCTGATTTAACACACTTAAGACATCTCTTTTAAGTATCAGAGGTACATCTTCTTGTTCAATACCTCCCCCCTCCTGACCGAACACACTTAAGACATTTCTTAAGTGTCTGAGGTACATGTACATCTTCTTGTACAATAAGTGAGCACTCCAGAGAGACACATCATAACACATTGTTGTAGACATCCCTGGTTTTGAGCTGAAAAGGTTCATTATTGACCCAGTGCTAATCCCATTCACACTCTTCTGTCACTGTCCTCAACCCCTTCCCCAAGAAAATAAGTCCCCCCTAGTCTTTCCCACCATACCTTGTTTAGCCCTTGTCCAGATGTAAACTCAGCCTGTGTTTCTAACCAGGTCCATGTTCTCACCAGGGAAATGTACATTAACTACTGTTCTAAGTTCTAACCATCAGTGAGGAAAAAAAAAGAGAGAGAAAGGAAATAAAAGGGAGCAGTGAGCTATTCATTTCTAGAAAGTACTAAAAGAGCACTGGTTACTTTTGGTAGGTTAAAAAAGAACTCTGTTATATTTAAAAAATATTTATGTGAACCAAATATAATGCATAGTGTTGAACATGAGACTTTTTTTATGTGGCATCTCTCGCATTCAACCGCGTAGCTAGGATTTAATTTCAGGGGGAGGGGGCGATTGTGTGCGACATTACATGCTGATGAGCATGCGAAGCGTGATTCACAGGTAAGCGGTGCAGGGAGGGGGGAGTTTTTCCCCTCTCTCTCTCTCTTTTATTATTATTTTTTTTGGTTGGGATTTTTTTTCGGTGGGGTGGGGGGCGACAGCCCCCACCGCCCCCCTGGCTAGGCGCCTGCTCACATTATATCAGACATTTTGTGGACTGCAAATTTTGTGGTTCAGAGTACATTTGGTTAGAACACACTAAAAAATCTTGTTTAAATTTCACTGTGGACAAAGCCTTAAAGAGTGACCATAACAGCCCTTCTAAAATTTGTCTGTGTACATGTATTTTTAAATCGCAGAGCTTACATCAACATATAGATTACAACAATTTATTCGGAAGCTCTGAGTCCTTTTAATTTTATGAACTGACTTGTCAAGGATAATTTTCATGCCACAATGTGAAATTGCAAGTGCAATCATTATTTATTCATATAATTAATTAATATTATTGAACTTAAGAGACAAATGGGGGATGGGAGAGGGTGGGAAGGTGAAGAATTCATTATCTCCCAGTATCATTAATTTACATATTGCATTTTAATACCAGTGATGCACTCAAGAGTAAATTATAGATTCCATCCACCCTGACCTCCTCCCCTTCCACCAACTCGTGCCAAAGACGGCAACAATTCACAGAGAATTTGCAAGAAGCACTTTATCTATGGTCTGCAAAAACAGACTAGGAGGTGTTGTTGGACGTGTCTTGTTCAGGCACCGTTCCATTCTATCAGTGCTGCAAAGTGCAATGTGTTTCAGTCAATGGTTGTACTTCATCCCTGGAAGAACACATCTTCATTCTCTCTCTCTCCTAAAAGAGATAGTTGACAGAGCATTTAGGATTATAAATGTGACTGATTAGATGTTTGGACATCCCATTCCGGTCTTCACTTATGTAAGTATTATCAAGTTGTATTATTCCATTGCTACAGTTTCAGAAACAGCAGGGTTGTTTAGATATAGTCAGTGGTTGGGCACTGTGCCTTGGAGAAAGCGACGAAACCTTCTTTCCTTCTTTTCATACTTCACTCTAAAAACTAAAGTCTTAAATCACCATTTAAAGCTCATAGATAGTCTCGGTAGCAGAAATCATACTGGCAAGAAACTTAATTAACATAGTCACATACTATTCTCCTTTTATCATAAGACACATGTACGAGATTATTTAACATTCCATTCGCGATTTCGAACAAATTTTAGTGTAAATATCTGTTAGAGATGCTTGGAAACGGCTTTTCACTGCCCCACACTAATACCTTATCCACCCGACGGTTCCCCGCACAATAAACCCAGCGCTTCGCACTAGGTGTAGCGTATTCTATACACACAGAAATCCTCATGTGAGTAGTGTGTGTGGCCGTTGTTTGAATTTACATCCCCTCTTTTTTGGGCCAGGGATTTTTATTACTTTTCACCTCTCATTCAATAAATATTTCACTTGAGGAGGCAAAAACTTCACAACATATTACATGTAGTTACGTTAATACCCTGCTATTTATTAAGTAAAATCAAAGAAATCTGGCGAAAAGTTTTTGAGGGCTTCCCAAAACTATCTGTTACCTTTAAAAGGAGTGACTACTTTTTCAAAATGGTAGATTAACACCTTTTAAGGTGGGTTTTCAAGCGAATGATTCGCGAAGGATTTGAATGGCGAAACAATGGCAAAGTCCAACATTCAGAGAAGTTTTTCTCTGAAAATGTTGTGACAATGGAACCGTAAACCATTCTTGTGCAGTTTGTGCGTAGTTCTCACATGTCGTGTGTAGCGTTGTCGAACTATGGCCAGTCCACATGCACAGAGAACACGTGACTAAAATGCGAACGTTAGTTGAGCTGTCTTGAGTTGATCGGTCTCTTCGTGAATAGTTCGATGTCTAGTCACAGTATGAAGTCAGACACCTGGGCTATGCGCTTTATATAGGCCAGACATCACGTGTTGCAGATTTGCTGCCAAAAATTCGGCAAACGTGCAGCAAACGTTTGTAAGAACTTCGCACAAACTCTGTGAGAATGTTGTGTGAGCAAAACCTTTGCCAAACATTCTTGCAAGAGTCTGTAGCTCACGAATAGTTCGGGAATACTTTGTGACATGTCAGATGTCAGAGTGTTTAGGATTGAAATTGAGACTGATTAGATGTTGCTCATTTGTTTGTTTTTATCAGTATAAAGTGTAAGTATTATCTCTGTATGATTTCACTGAGCTACAATTTCATGAACAGCAGGAATTTTTCAACAATTGCCTTAAATGTCAATGCAGTACCAGGCTTAATTCTTGCTGATTATGACTTAAAATTGTTGTTGTGAGGTAGTGGTAGAAAAATACAAAATGTTCTATAATGAGAATGTAATATGAAATGATGTCTGTTGAGAACCTGAAGGGGATTAACCAATACATGTAGCTACCATTTTAAATGGAGCTTATGCCCTTTTGGCTCTTACTGTGTACTCTGCTCTACTGGTATGTTCAGTAAGAGAACATGACTTCCTCATTAATTAATAAGACCATGGTTTCTATATCTTTCAATGTTGATGGCATCACTTCAAACAGTTTTACATTGTACATGTTATTATCAACTGAGAGATGATCATCATTACATTAATGACCAACTTAGGTACATGACTTGTATGAAAAGTGAAATTTCAGCTCGGAATAGGTCCTGCAATGACCTGAAATGTTTGAGAAAACAGAATGATTGCATCAACTACCTGATTTCTCAGGGAGAAAACAAGATCATTTAAAAAAGCTAAGACAAATAGTTAGTAGGTCAGTTTGTATCTACTCATGCTTATGATAATTTGCTTTCCTGCCATTTGCTTTCCTTTGCACTCAAGCAAAATATGTTGTGGGGAAAGGTGTTTATTTTGTATGTGATTTAGAGTTTATTTGCAATTATCCATAGATCTATATATATAAAAAAAAAAGTAGGAGGAGAAGAGAGAGAGAATGAAAATGTCATTTTTTCCCTAGTTTTTGAAAGTGCAGTTTACTGGTTTTCAAAGGATGCAGTGAATGGCATAGGCCTGCTACATGCCGAAATAGTTTGAGACTTCAATAGTATTTTATTAAAAATAAAAGGAGCCTTGAAAGAACATTTTGGGGCAAGTCCAAGATATTTGGTTATTTGCTGCCTAAGTATTAAGATATAATTGACATAAATTGATGTGAGAAGTATCATATTACTTGATATTTGGTATGATCCAAACTATAGTAGGGCTTTCAAATATATATATATGATTCTGTGATATACCAGAAACATAAATACGGTCGGTATTGTACAGTTGTATGGGACAAAATAGCTTGAACTTGCCCTCTTCTGACTTTCTAAATGAAAGAATTGAACGATGTCTAGTCAATAAATTTGGGAGTACTTAAATGAATAGTAAGTGTTATTATAATAATAATAATAATAATAATAATAATCTTTTTAAAGTCCACTCCAAATTTTATTAAGTTAAACCGAAATGGAAATTCTTTTTGCCCAATTGATCGTGAGCCCGGCAGCCACTGAGCAGCGCCAGATCGACGTTGCTCTATCCCTTATTGTTGAACGCCAAACAAGGTAGCAGCAACTCCCATCTTTTAACGTCTTTTGGTATGACGCGGCCGGGGTTCGAACCCACGACCTCCCGGTTGTGAGGCGGACGCTCTACTGACTGAGCCAACACACCTTAATTCAAGCAGGCTTCCATATTATGAGGGATTGTAGCATTGTACGGGTAGTAGTGGAAAATAAGAACATGATCAAATTTTCTAAAGTAGAAATAATGTATTTGGGGGGGGGGGGTTTGGGGGTACTTCTGTCCACCATATTCAGGGAGCTTTTTAATTCAAAGTACCATAGATGTAAGTTAGGGATACTTCACTACTTCAAATGATTAAGTCATTAACTATTTCTTCTGTTTTACAGTCATCAACTGGTACGTAGTTTTTATTTTGAACAACATTGCTATGTTCTACTTGCACCATTCGTTTTCTGTTATTTTCTTTTACATAGATAAATAATGTACAATGTGTATGATGCAAATAATGAAGTTAAAATTGTACATAGATTTACATGCACCTGTTATGTAGCTTTTTAAAAAATCTATTTACAATCGATCGTATCAATTAATATTCCTTTTCTCCCTTAAGTGACTAAAGATATGAATAATCGCCCTCATTTATCTTGTAAATGACAGAACCAAGCAGTTTTGATAAGTAATTTGATTTTGCTTCCTTTACTTTAACAGTCTCTTAGCTGATAAATAGGGTACTTTATCTCGCAAAATCATGCAATATAATGTACAAGTCTAGTAGTCTACATTTTAGTTGAAGCTAGATCATTTTGTCCAATAACTTTCCTCTACATAGAGATCCTACTGATTTGCCTGCTTGATAATGATTAGCAATATTTATTTAGCAAACATTACATGTAAATGTATTTTCTACATTCGCTTTTCACATCTCTTTACAAGCAATGTGTGATTTTGCAATAGATTATTAAAAAGCTCTGACTTGTAAAGAGGAGTGTAGAAGTAGGAAACTGATTTTAAACCCTGTGCTGCTGCCAAGTTTACAAACATGTTCACAAAGAGCATTCATGAGCCAAGTTCTTGGTCAAGCTGTTTTCGTTTTCATTGTTAAAGACAGTGTTCCATAGTCAGGCTACATTGCTCATGGGCTTGTTTATAATTTTAAAAAGAAATACAGCCTTTGTTTCATCAAAAAATGTTAAAAGTCCAAAGGTTTTAAACTACATATCTCTGTCACCACTCATTTACTTTTGCACGAACTCTGCGTTCTTACTGCACATATACGCCTTTTTCCTTCACCAACCATCTTTCACCGAGTCCAGCGTGATGCTATCCGAGTGAACGCCCTTCTGGCTCTCAGCTGACAACGTATATTTTCACCGACTCTGCATTCTTATGTCATCTCATTCTCTTTACTGATGCAGATTAACACCTCCCTCCATCACCACCCATCTTCCCCCTACATCCAAACTGATGCTATCCGAGTTAACGCCCTTCTGGCTCTCAGCGATGATATACGTTTTCACCGATGCTGCATTCTTATGTCATCTCATCCTCTTTACTGATGCAGTTTAACACCTGCCTCCATCACCTCCCATCTTCCCCATCATCCAAGCTGATAATATCTGAGTTAACGCCCTTCTGGCTCTTAGCAGACGATATATACGTTTTCACCGACTCTGCATTCTTATGTCATCTCATCCTCTTTACTGATGCAGATTAACACCTCCCTCCATCACCTCCCATCTTCCCCTTCATCCAAGCTGATATTATCCGAGTTAACGCCCTTCTGGCTCTTAGCAGACGATATACGTTTTCACCGACTCTGCATTCTTATGTCATCTCATTCTCTTTACCCATGCAGATAAGCACCATCCTCCATCACCACCCTTCTTCCCCCTACATCCAAACTGATGCTATCCGAGATGATATTCAAGTACTGACGACTGGCAGAATGACACACTTATCTCTCTGACCCCCCTCCGTCGTCATGGCAACCGTATCTATTTCCTAGGGAGCATCACCCTCTTATCTTTTTGCGCATCCTGATATCGGTGTTTGGATACAGTACAGCTGCATGCCACTCGTAGCATGATATGAGGGTGAGTATATATGATTATTCCATTTCATAGCAGTCTAGAAAAGGATTGGAGAAAGATGACATGAATACATCTGGGTAGAAATATTGACAAAATATGTCAAAAGCAATGCTGTGTTGGTGAAAGTCAAAGGAGTCAAAAAACAGATTTCTTTAATTTTTCTGTTCATTGGAAAAAACTTACAAAAATTTCATCTTAGAATACAAGCAATTTTTTTAGGAATCACATGTTTAGTCTTGATTTTTAGAATTTGTCCATCACTGATAGATTTCTTGTGTTTTGACAGAATATGTGAATATATCACAAACAAATCTGTTTCTGAAGTTTCAATTCCCAGTTGATTAAATTATTAATTTTCAATATAGCATAGCATTTGGAATCAACAATGGAGTAGAACAGTGTATTTCGAAGAGAAGACAGATTTCCCAGGCCGGACAGTTCACTGCCACTTCTCTCATGTTCTTTATAGTCTCAAATTTAATTTGAAGAACCATCTAGATGTACCAAGAAAGAAAGATATGTTGGTAAAAATTACGACTATTACTTTTCATTCCTTTAACTACTGTATAAATCAGTGATATGGGAATTATGGAATGACCTCCCCCATAATATACAGACTTCACCATCTCATCCTGTATTCCAGAAGTTGCTGAAGACCTTTCTTTTCAACTGTTAAACTGATCGTTTATGTTCTTGTAGTTAGTACTCATTTATATTTTCTTAAGTTACTTCTTAGGTTATTACATTATGTTTGTTAAGCGCTGTGATACAATTCTGTAAGAGCACTATATACATTGTAAATGCCAAATATGTATTGTATTGTCTTGTATTATCTTGATGTAAAGTAGGATTTGTTGTGATCTCGAGTGATTCAGTTTTGGAACATTAATTTTTAAGCACACATTCTTTGTGCGTTTGCGAAGGATTTAATACACAAAGGATTAGAACATGCATTGTGTGGGACACATTACAAAATCTTTCAAGCACAACTATCACATTTTAAAGTCGTACATGAATACACAGCAAGGATTCTGAGAGCAATTAAACTTCTGAACTCTGTACTGTATTGATTGTCCTTTTAAGTGAGAAAACTCAAATGGATAAGAGAGACTTAAAATGACACAATGGATGAGCTTTTCTGCGATCAATTGAAAGTCAGCCGACCGGAGCAAAATGTGAAAGGACTCTATCGATTAGTGTCTGGGCTTTTTCTCATCAGTTCTCTGTAATGTTCTCCCAATCCATACACTAATGACTCGATGAAGGTCAGCGATAAATGGAAATTCAGGCTCCCAGGCTGCAATTCAGGTCTAGACTTTTTTGATGAAAAACCTTGATGATTAGTATTCATTCAGTATTTTATTATTAGGTCAATTAGATGTAATTTGTAAATTCAATTCAAGGGGCTTTTTTTAAAAGGACAAATATGTCTTTTCAAATATTGCATTCATTAAAGAAAAAAGAGAGATTGAATTCAAGGGAAATCCAACCTTAATAGCAAGTTGCTTTGAAAGAAAGAGGAAAAATCAGAGAAGCAGATTGGTGAAAGTTTGAACGAAATCGGACAAGCAATAAGAAAGTTATGAATTTTTGAAAGTTGTAATCACTATGCTTATGGGAATTTCAAATTGGCTGAATAGGTAATGTCACTGTGATGTAGCTGTGGACAACTCCCCCATTTGCTCTAACACACAAAATGACCAAAATGTCACTTTTCTTCAAAATGCATAATACTCAGTAGGATCTTTTCGTTCATGAAGACCTATAACAATATGCTATCTCCAATATATTTTGAGTACAGCCCGAGGGTAAAAGCACCTCAAAGAAAACCGCAAATTAATGATATTTTTGTGTACGACAAATGGGAGAGTTGTCCACAAAAATGTCACATTTGACTCACCAAATTGCCAATTTGAGATTCGCATGAATGTAGTGATCTCATTTTTCAAACATCCATAACTTTCTTAGTCCTCGTCCGATTTCTTTCAAACTTTCACCATCCTGTTTTTCTTATTTTTCTGCTTTCACACAAATCATCTTATTACCAAGGTTGGATTGCCCTTTAAACCTTGTTGAAATGATGCTTGCACCACTTATGTGGGATGTTAAAGCATGATTGATTATACTATCTGTTTAGAAGCAGAAGGATTTTGACTCTCTAGTCAGGTTCACTTGATGGGAGCTAAACTTTTAAGTTTCGCTTGTAGTTTCAAAACTTTAAGTTAACTTGTAGTTATCTTGCAGTTTCAGACCGTATGAATGGACTCGTAGTTTCGAAACTTGAAGTTTACTTGTAGTTCTAGAACCACAAGTGAGCTCGTGGTTAACGCCGAAACCACGAGCAGTGGGTGGTCCTCCGTCGCAGTTTGACCTCTCTGTTCATGTTAAACTTCCGGATCATACCCTTCGCACGAATTATGGGCATACGAACTGTATGTGTACTGTACACACAATCGGTATCTACTTCCGGTGTTGACAATGACGATTGCTCGGCTTGTAGTTTCAGAACAGCGAGCATCGTTGTTTCGGGCCCATGTGAACTCTCGTCATGGTTAGTGAGTCATTGTTTCGTTAACTTAACAAGTCCCGTATGAATGTAGCTTCTGTAAAAGTATAAAGTTGGTGCCCTTCTGGCTCTTTCCCCCTTTTTTGTAGCCTTCTTTTCTTTTATTTATTTTATACTTTAATCCTATATATTTTTTTTTAAAGGCAATGTGCAATGCTCCATATTTTGGATGTACAAATTCATTCTGATTCTATAACTCTCAAATGTACTTAATCACCGAGGAACTATGTTTGACAAGCTCTGCTTCTTTTAGTTCCTCATTTCTCATGTTTTTTCTTATTATCTCTTGTATAATCATGTCAGGTTTCGTACATGTACTTGATATTTATTGCCAACTTATTTCCATTGTTGTATACTATTGTTATGTTTACATTGTACTGTTTTGTTTTGTTTTATGGACACATGAGAAATAAAAACGCTTGAATTGAAAAAAAAAAAAATTGAAGATAATTCTGTCAACTTACAGTTCACTAATATTTTCTTGATTGACTTTATGAAATGTATCCATGTAAAGAGGCCATTATTGTGTAATGATTATTCATAATGTACATGTAGATGTGTTCAAAACTGTCGTCATATTTCAATTCTGGGGGGAAAAATACGCACATAAATTATAGGTTTTTGCCTCGTTATGATCTTTGAGTCATCCTCTGTCCGACGCCAATTGCAATAGCATACATGTAGCGAGATTGCAAATTTATGGAAAAATCTTGCACAGAATTCTCTGGAGATCTGTGATTAATGATCATTTAATGATATTAGAAGGGTGGTGGAGATGGGGAAGAAGAGAGAGGGGGAGGAAGGGGAGGGAGGGAGGGAGGGGGAGAGAGAGAGAGAGGGAGGGAGAGGAGAGAGAGAGAGAGAAAGAGGAGAGAAGAGGGTGGGAGAAAGTGTGGAATGGAGGTGAGAGGGAGAGGGATGGGAGGGCAGAGGAGAGGGTATGAGGGGAGGAAAAAGATGGGGGAGGGAGTGGTAAGATGGGAGAAGGAGAGGGGAGTGAAAGAGGAAATATAAAGAGAGAGATAAAGAGAGATAAAGGAAGGGAAGGAGAGAAAAAGAGAGAGAGAGAGTCAGAGAGAAAGGGAGAGAGAGAGAGAGAGTGAGATGTACCAGGAAAAAGATAGCAATGGGTTAAACAGAACCATATACTATATGTGTAACATAGAGAGAGAGAGAGAGAGAGAGAGAGAGAGAGAGAGGGAGGGAGATAGATAGATAGAGAGATATGAAGGGATTGGAGAAATCTAATAAGGAGATTAGATGGGGAATGAGGAAAAATAGCTCAACAGCAACAAAAAAATAAGAACTTGGGATGAGATGAAATAAATAAAGGAAAATGGGGGGGGGGGGGGGGTCATTGGCAAGAGTGTGATGGTAGATGGAGGTAAACATCAAAATGATTTCATCTTCCCTTGGCTCAGCTCATCTCTGCCTGTCACGGATGGAATGCATCAGTAGCGGACCCCAGAAGGGACAGTCCTCAACTCCCCTGTGCTCCGGTGTGGGATTTGTCCCTGCATACCGCTGCAACACCTCCCCTCACTCTCAGAAAAGCCCCCCTGTGCTGCTGGGAGGGAGTGGAATGCATTCCTGCTCCCATCACCCATCCAGGTTCTTTGACTTAAGTTCAGTTATGGTTTTTGCAGTGCAGAGAAAGAAATGGTTTGTGCATGTGTAGCTACCTCACCATTATTTGTGTCCGACAGCACCTCCGTAGGGCAAGCTCACTCTTGGAATAGCTGCTTGAAGCTGCTCCTGGTTTCTGATCTGTGTCAACATTGCGGATATTCAAAATGGGGAAATTTCCCTGTTCAGAACAATTTCATTGTGGATATTATCTTGAAACTTGAAAGAGGAACTTGAAAGGCACATGTTTAGAAAAGATGAATTGTGAGTAATGAATGAATTTTCCTCGTCAAAGATACTTACGGTACAGGACCAGAAGAGCGTGTGTTTACTTTGTAGCTAGGCACCTAACTGACATTTTTTTTTTTTTTTTGTGTTCTCATTTTAAAGAAAATCTGTCATAATATAATAGTCTATAAGCTACAGGGAATGTGTTTGGTAGAAAAGTTGGAGGAAAAGAAAGTGTGAGTACAAAACATTTCATTTCTTTCTATTCTACATTTGTATGAAACAACAGCAAAATATTGAATGAAGTAAAAGATGTGTATAGCCTAATCAAATTTTTGGAATCATGCTGTTTTGTGATGATAATGAAAGAGGCCTAGATAGTGTAGTTCATTAAGTGTACACTGTAGGCCCTTCGTAAATCTTTGATTGTCCAAGCTTTAGTCCAGGTCACTAAGTGGAGAGTGCATGCTGTAACAGTACACAAAGCATCAGTTGATGTTGAGGTGCAAGATCGAGGGTGAATATCTGACTGACCCCAAGGCCATTTTCTTTGGCAGTGACTGGTTTCAGTCCTGAATAAACTTTTGGAAGGGGGTGTGTCAAAGAATCAAGCTCAAGAGTTTGTCCATCAGTTACCCACAAAGAATGATGTTTGTCCTCAGCTTGTTGGATGGATGATTATTGACAGGACATTTTGGTCATGTCCGCATCAAGGTCATATTTGCATCCATGGGCAAAGCCGTTTTATTACAGGAAAGTTTATCACAATTACATATAATAGCATCTCTATTGAATGGAATCCATGTGGTATAGTTGATGCTACATGTATGTTGGGTGAGCATCAGGAAAGCACTGGGCAAGCTTCGGGCTGTTCAAAGCACCTTTTGTTCTAGAATTGTGCATAAGATTGAAAAAAGTATTAGAACTGTTGGGGTAAGCCCCAAGTTATGATTTTCCTTAACCCCCCCCCCCCCCAAGAAAAAAAATAGAATTGCAAAACGTGAAACTGAAAGAAAGATTGGCAGTAACATTGAGATTCAACTTAAACAGAGCCGTCTATACCTAGGTTACAGCCAATTAAAGGGCAATCCAACCTTGGTAATGAGATGATTTGTGTGAAAGCAGAAAAATAAGAAAAACAGGATGGTGAAAGTTTGAAAAAAATCGGACAAGGAATAAGAAAGTTATGGATGTTTGAAAAATGAGATCACTACATCTATGTGAATCTCAAATTGGCAATTTGGTGATTCGATTGTGACATTTTTGTGGACAACTCTCCCATTTGTCGTACACAAAAATATCATTAATTTGCGGTTTTCTTCCAGGCACTTTTACCCTCGGGGCAGTACTCAAAATATATTGGAGATAGCATATTGTTATAGGTCCTCATGTAAGAAAAAGATCCTACTGAGTAATACATTTCGAAAAAAGTGACATTTTAGTCATTTTGTGTGTTGGGGCGAATGGGGGAGTTGTCCACAGCTACATCACAGTGACATTACCTATTCGGCCAATTTGAAATTCCCATATGTATAGTGATTACAACTTTCAAAAATTCATAACTTTCTTATTGCTTGTCCGATTTCGTTCAAACTTTCACCAATCTGCTTCTCTGATTTTTCCTCTTTCTTTCAAAGCAACTTGCTATTAAGGTTGGATTTCCCTTTAAATACCATTTGGACACAACATTGCCTATGTTGCTTAATTTTGTTGGGTAAGCAAACGACAAAAGAATATGAACCTTGTCCAACTTCAACTTGAACCGAGGTTGCTAAACTCTAAATGGCCCTTGAGAACCATGCTTATACATCGTAGGATACACGATGATGTAGTCCTAGACCCCTGTTACACCGGAATCCTGAGGAGTCTCGGGTAGGTTTCAAATCCAGTGTAAACGCACGAAACCTGTCTTGGGTAGCTTTGCATAAGTCGGTGTAAACGCACAGAAAGCAGTCTTGGGGTGCCCCAAGACTCCTTATGATTTTGGTGTAACAGGGATCCAAAAATTTGGGTCAGCTTTTTGGTGACCAGTCTCAAGGCGCCCTGAGACTGGTCGTGGGTAGGTATTTTGGTGTAACAGGGGTCCTAGATACATGTACATGTAGGCATATACATGCATGTTGTATGTGACTTCAAAGAGGGTGAAAGTTGCAATGAAAATCCCTGGTGCCTGCTTGCGCTGACATTTGTTAAGGGATCATGTTTCCTTGGACATTGTTTGGAAAGGATTGCTGGTACCACTCTGTCCAAATATGGTCTTGTCCTGATGGCTTGTGAGAGTAGATAAGCTGAGCTTACATTACAGATTGGATGAATCTCTCTAAGCCCCCTCTACCCAACCCCCCCCCCCCTCCACAATTTCCAGTGGAATACAAAAATCTAAGCAGCTAGGGCTCTCACTTTTGCCAACCGGGTAACCTGGAACATTGTCAAATTCAAGGTTGCACAATTTAACTTTCTGGGATTTTTCGCCTGAATTTATTATTTAAAAAAAAAAATAATTGTGAAGTTTTAAAAGTTTCCATGTGGGCCACAAAGGCAGGACTTTCACTTTATACTGGTTTTGAGTAGTTGTGCCCTAGGTGATCAGTACCACCTGGGGAGCGTTTCATCAAGCGTTTTTTCAGTGATTTTTACTGACAAATTTGCTCTCAGCCGATCAGATGCAAGGATCTCAGTAGCTTATAACAGTTGTCGGTAAAAATCGCTGACAAACGCTTGATGAGACGCTCCCCTTGGCAACTACTAATTTCATGCTCTTTGAAGTTAGCTTAGGCTGGTTGACCCCAGAAAAAAAAAAAAAATTGAAAAGGTCCCTCTAAAAGCAGTGAATTAAACCTATGGGATTGAGATAATTCAGTAGCCAATAGGTTAAATGAGAAATCTGATGATAATTACAGCTATTTTTAGTCTACATGCATTTGTCTTACAGACATGATAATTGAGAAAGATGCAATCTTTAATTAATACCATAAATAATAATAATTTTGTTTTTAAACTTTTAATATATTTCAAATTCAAATTCAAAAATGGTTTATTAGACAACATGTCTCGCAGCATACACTGAATTGCACATGTTTACATTATATACAAGGTAGAAAATCACATTCAAAGTTCAAATTAATCATTGCACATGGAATAAAAAATGTTGTCTAATAGATAATAGTAAGAATAAAAATAAAATACATTGCTATATAGAAATATGTATTGATTGCAAGAAGTAATAGGAAAATATCAATAGGTCAACGTATAAAATACAATATGATAATAACAATACAACAGTTAAAAGTTATATTTGAATATCAATAATGAAATTGAATGACTATTGCAATTGATTAATTGATAAGATCAATTACTGGCTGAAATTGTCATACTGGTAGCGGTAATTCAGAGCAAAACCATGAAATTAATCCAGTGGGATGTGTTGTAAGAAAAAGAGTAAAAGGCAAGTGATAATTTCAAAAAAAAAAAAAAAAAAAAAACTTGAAATATAATATCTAATTAAATTTATAATTATGATAATGAGATCTGATGCAAGAAACAATCAAAGATTGTATAGTGCATAAATAATATAATTCCTAATTCGTTGATCCAAAGCAAAAGTTATAACAATTTATGGGGTACGTAAAGCACCTGGCACATGGTAGATTACAAATTATTTAAGATATCAGTCATGTGAGGCAATGCACTGTTTTTAAATCTTTGAGTACGGCATCTGTATTGGTTGAACTTTTGAACACGTCTCAAATCAAAACGAGTTTTTCGTTGTGGTGATAACCAAGACATGCACAGAGGATGAGTTTCCAAGGATTTTGCAAAGTCTACACACAGTTTTTTTCCACGATTTCGAAGACTACATAAATTACAGATAGTAAGAGCACTGTTATAAGTGTTGTAATTTTTGCCTAACATTATTCGACATGCTCTTTTTTGTACACGCTCTAATGTTGCAGTCTGTTCTTGAGTAAGGCTTGAATAAAACACCGGTACACAATAATCCAAAACAGGCCTTATGTATCCAACATAAATGGTTATGAGATCTTGTAGGGGTAGATGGTAGCGTTTCAGGATACGGAGCATATACAGTTTCCTATTACATTTCTTAACTATCTCTGTAATATACAGGTTCCATTTTAGATTTGATTGAATTGTCACACCTAATATATATATTAGCAATCAAGCAATTTTTTATACTACATGTATTCAACCAAGGAGTTATCACATAACTCCTTGATTCAACCACTTTTATTTCCAATTGTAAATGTTGAATACTTCCTTTAAGTGCTTCTTTGCAACTCTTCCATATCTGGCTAACATCCAGAGTGCATTAATATGAGAAAGATCTGCTTCCACTCAAGTTTCACTTATTTATTTTCTTCACTCCGTGGAGTCAGGTTTCAAACCATGAAAGCATCTGTCGCCTCCAGAATACAAATGTAGCCTCTCCTTGGTGCTAGAAAATTACATTCCAGCTGAATTTTCCCCCCAAAATTTGGGGTTCCTCGGTAAACTTTAAAGTTACAGTATTATAAAGAGACCTACACATATGATAATGTATAGGAAATTTGCAAGAGGTATTTGTGCTTCAAATGTGTTGAAAATCGTGTTGAAAAATCTGAAATTCTGAATGGTTTTTATGTAGAATGTACATTTACTTTAATACTGCATTACTTACTCAACACTTGCTTCTCACTTACCAGTAATTTTATTTTTTTAATAAAGAAAGAAACATATTGATACCTCAATGTTGAATGTACCAAAACTGAATCCACTAGAATAAATATGTAAATTTTTCAAGATCTCTTCTTATTTCAAAATTTGTTCTATAAAGACAATGGAGTTGAACTGAACCTAATGCTTTATTATAACTGAAGCATTGCCAAATAGGGTACATTTCGATACATACATAGACTTCATTTATAGATAACACAGTTGTCCATTGTGTATGTGTATTATTTCACTTATAATGATTCATATAATTTGGAACTAATTTGGAAAGCAGTTGGAATCATTTTTAGACAGAGCCAAAAATTAGTTTAGAAACATACGTCCCTTTAAACTTAACCAAGTTTCCAAGTTACTGAGTACTTTTTTTGTGGCTGGAGCGTGCTCTCTTTGGTCTTTCAAACTTAGCATTCCATCATTTCTGGTTTTGACCCAATGAATCAGCCAAAGGCACTGCTGCGGTGTTTTTCTGAAAGTCATTTCTCCTCTCATAGTCAAAGGAAAATGGATCATACTCCTGTACCGGTATTCTAATTCTATTTCCCCCATTTCTCTTTGTTTCTTTTAATACACAGTGCCATGGAGCGTAGACCGTGCCTGTGATTTTAGACTGTGGAACTTGACTTAGAACTATTTCTTTCTGGATAAATACCCAGGATTATATGTACACCTTGCCGAGATGTCATCTTCACCTTTTCACGGTAAGTCAGCGCTTATGTTGTCAATCAAAAAGATTTGGTGATATCACTGTGGAACTGGAAGGTGGTTGTGGAATGGAGACTATGGAGTACATGTATGTTTGCAAGAGAGATAATTTGAGGTGAGATCATGAAAAACATGTTGAGAGAGAGAGAGGGAGAGATAGAGGGGGGGGGGGGGGGGAGAGAGAGAAAGAGATAGAGAAAGAAAGAAAGAGAGAGAGAGAGGGAGATTGAATTAAGAAAAAACAGGGGAGGAGGACAATCTGTGATCTATATTGTTTAATGAAAGGGGATATTTTATTTTCTGCTCTAAGTTTAACGAAAAGGGATATCTTATTTTTTGCTTTAAAGGTATCGTACAGTAGTGGGAAAGGTGGCGCTTTGGATATTTAACTACTTTGTTAGCTGGAATGGAAATTACTACATATACTGTTGTGAAAAGATTAATTTCGAACGTAGGTGACGTTTGTTTGAAGAAAAATGGTTTAGAAATGGCTAAAATATCCAAAAAAATAAACATCGAATTACAAGCGCGGTACCGCGTTGACAGTTCACACACGTGTAAACAGTGTGTGCGAACCGCTGTGCGCCGTTGAGCCGGGAGCGTCGGGGTAGGTGGTCCTTAGCGAGGGTGTAAGGTAACCGTTGATATTCGATCATTTGAATTATTTTACTGAAAATCACCGGAAATCATGAATAGAATACCGGATTATCTCACTCATGTATCTTTTTATGCAAGCCGAACAATATGAGACTGTTTTTGAGCAGTTTCATGCCAACTTTCATTTTGCTACCACTACTGTTTATTACCTTTAAGTTTAATGAAAATTACCATAAATTTAGGAAATCATACGAAATAGAATGAAATATACTTTAAAATATATTTTACATGCCCCTTCCATTTGGAATGTTTTGGTTCCTATTTTAACCCATTTAATAGGGCTAATCATTTTATGATCCCCCTTATCCCCAATTGAAATTGTTACTCTCTCGAGAGAATATCATCTTTGACCTTGTGGTTTGTGGCCATGGCTCTGATCATCAATGTAACAGTAAATCAGAATTATTGCCACCATTTCAATTTAGAATAATTTGATTCATTTCCTAGCAATTGTCTCAAAACATGAACAGAGAACTGGAGCATTGTTCCTTGAGGCTTTTCAGACCTCAAATTGACCGGAAGCTGCCTAGTGGTTTCCGGAAACCAAGACTTATGATAATGGCCCAACAATCATCCTAGTTTCCTATTTCCTTTCCTTCTTTGTGTGTGCCTAATGTAATATTTAGAGCTTTTTCCCAATTTTGAAATATTTTGAGATGTTGCAGTTATTGTGCATGGCAACTGTGTAGGGTGTATTCTTTTTGCCATTTATAGTATTAGGGTACAATAATATCCCAGCCAGATACATATAAGATTTAACAAATATACTGCCCCTGGCTTCTGTAAATACCTCATCCCCTTTGGGTGAAATGAGTTTAAAGAAAGCATGAGCCATATTAATCAGTCAGCTAGGGACAAATAGTTTTGTTTTATCTGAACCATCGCACCTATTAGAAATAGAGTAATCTCTTTATACGGGACTAAGCCAGAATTACATGTACCTGAAAAGGCTGAAATATGTATTCAATCATCCATTTATATCGACTCATTAATCTAAGTGGGATGACAAACATGGCAATTCCTTTCAAGTTACACAAGTTCTAAAACTTCACTTTAAAACATTTTTTTCATAATATAGGTGGTACATGTCAGCAAGATCTCCATTATATATCTATTTTTTTCAGAACAAAAATGGTCTCTTCAGGTGGGACCTTTTGGCAATCCAGCTGGAATGGTTGCACAGTTAATGGTCCAAGAAATTGATATCGAAAGGTACTAGGCAATCAAAGTCAGCTCCACTTAACATAATTTTTCTGACCAGTGGGCACCACATGTGTAACAGGTTGTATGCACTCCATCTTGTATATGGGGCAAGATTATGATAAAAATGTTATAAAAAGGACACTTGCTGTATATAGACATACAAATGTAATAGTGGAAGAATTAGGCTGAAAAGTATTGTTTCACTTTTCATTTGAAAAGATATAAAATCAGTCTAACAGCTTGTAGACCAAAGAAGCAGACATTGAGTAATAATTTTCTAAAAACAAAGCAAATATGTTGAGATGTAATTTGGATACATCCTCTCCTCAGTTTCGAAAAACAAAAAGTTGGCTCATTTGATGATAATGATTTAAAAAAAAAAGAAGAAATTAAATTCAATATGAAATGTGTGGCAAGTAAAAGAAAAAAGTATGCTTTCCCAAATTACTCTCAGTCCTTAAACATTTACCTTAACGCCAGTGCCTATGCAATATTTTTATGTTCATTAATTAAAATTTTTGGATCTTTTTTCAATGAATGATTTGGATTATATTTAAATGATCACAAGGAAATGTACTAATTTGAACTGTGTAGCACCGGAACTGGTGCACTTTTAGCTAATTCTAGAGCTAAAAAGTTTTTTTAAAATAAAAACTTCATTCCATCTTATACCATGATGAAACTCATTTATCAATCATTTCTAACTGCCATTGTAATAATGCTTGTTCAAATTGATCAAGGCCCTTGTCATTCAGCCAGCAATGTAGTGTGTACATAGCAAGCACAAGTGTATGAAACTTATTCGAGCAGAAGTTCTACATCAATCATAAGGGATTAAGTTCTTTGTGGGGGTATGTTTGCATAAAGTGTGCATAAAGTGAACATTATTGAGAGGCAAAAGTAATGTTTTGTTGTACTTCACCTTGCCTGTAGTGGGAACAACTCTGAATTTCCTGATGAAAAGTATGAAGAAAAAAAAATATTCATAATGAAAAACAGGCATTATTCCATGTCATTTGTTTGCATACATTTCAAGATTTAGACCTTCACAACATGCATATAGAGTGCATGATTTGGTACTTCGAAATGTTAAAGGTCCTTTAACCTTTTTAGAGCATACAGGCTACATCCACCCTGGTATTTAGTTGATTTGAATAAAAGCATAGAAATGAGAGGAGATTAATAAAAGTGTGAGCATAATCCGATAAGAAATAAGAAAGTTATGAATTTTTGAAGTTGTAATTAATCAAACACAAATTGGCAACTCCATAACGTATCTTGCGAGCTCCTTTCTCCTTTTCAAATATGAGCAGTTATTATATCTAATGTACATGTATGTTTTAATATTTTTTTAGAGAGAAAATGGAAATTAATGATTTCTATGTACAATGCGAGAGGAGCTCGCAAGATACGTCACAGAATTGCCAATTTGTGTTTGATTTATTACAACTTCAAAAAATCATAACTTTCTTATTGCTTTTCGGATTTTGCTCTAACCTTCACTGATTTTTTTCTTTAATTGTTCCGCTTCTATTAAAACAGTAATCAGTAATCATTTTATTCTCCACAACAATAAAAATACATGTACATGTGAGCAAAAGCCTATCAGGCAAGTACATTAAAAAGAGTACATTACAAACGTACAAACATAAGTCATCAACAATTACAATGAAATTAACGATGAAAAAGCATATCAAAACAGAATGAAAGAGGGGAATAGACACTATATCATTATGGAGGGAGCCAACAGGAAGACAAAATGTAGTCTTAAGTGCATTGGCTCCAAACATATAATCGAAAATTGAAAGTATAGCTTAATGTATTGGTGTAACAATAGTAAATATTAAATTTCATCCTTAATTCCATAAATCGAAAATTGAAAGTATAGGTTAATGTATTGGTGTAAAAGTAGTAAATATTAAATTTCATCCTTAATTCCATAAATCATAAATTGATTAAATTAAAGTAATAATATAAATACAACAATGAGCAAAAGTACAGACATATATAGCCTACATAGAAGGGAAAAAAGTTTAATCTATTTTAAATATTAGCTAAGCCGATTTGGTATCTATTTATCAGGTATATTTTAAGATTACTTTTAAAAGAATGGAGCGACACTGACTTTTTTATTTCTTTTGGTAAAGAACTCCACAGTTTAGGGCTGGTGAAAAATAGAGTAGATTTTGCACAGGATGTTCGTATTTTGGGGAAGTGAAAATCATTAGCAGATCGAGTTTGATAAGAATGAAAATTATTATTTATAGGGAACATATTAGTAATATAAGAAGGGAGTCAGCGATTTTTACATTTATATATAAAGAAACCAGTTTGTAACAGCATTATATCATACAGGTTTGATAAATTGAGCTTAAGAAATAGAGGAGCAGAGTGAGAGTTGTAAGAAGACTTCGTTATCAAGCGAATAGCTCTTTTCTGTAATTTGAAAACCCTATCCGAGTAAAACTTGGAACAACCAGCCCACTTCATATTACAGTATGATATATGTGGAAGAAAAGTATTATAAATAGTAAGAAGTATTTTAGGGGGTAAAACATTATGTAAACGATATAATATACCAACAACTTGTGAAATTTTAACACATAATTCTCCTATGAGATATTTCCTTGACATGCATTCATTAATATGAACACCTAAAAATTTGGAATGATTTGTATGTAACAATTGAAACTCATTCATATGGAGTTTTATAACTTCAGTATTATAATTCATATTTCTAAAGACCATGAAATCAGTTTTGGACATATTTATAACTAACTTGTTAAATCTTAACCATTGGCATACATCATTTAATTCATTGTTAAATGTAGTAGTAATAAACAAAATATCATTATGAGTGAAAAAAATACTTGTCAGCAAACTGTATGAATCTTAGAATATTTGATGAACACTGGATATCGTTTATGTAAATTAAAATTGACAAAGGACCCAGAACTAAACCCTGTGGAACCCCGCAAACAGCATTTAACATACTGGGATTGGCGTAATCAACTGTGACATATTGCTTTTTATTGCTTAAATAGTTCTCAATCCATATATAAGAATGGCTCCAGACAGACAATGTTTTTGCATTTCACAAAAATATCTTGCCACTTAAATTTGCTTTATTTGAAATTCACAAAAGGTTGTGGTTGTACAATATTAGTGACAGTAATTTCATTTGTAGATTACTGAAACGTTTAAGTTGTAAAGTTGTACGACTACATCAAAATGATCAATGCTACTACTTTCAAGATATCAATTCCCTGTTTCAAGCCAGTAAAGATGTATTCCATGTACATGTATGGGCATTTACTTTAGCCATGGAAACAAAGGCAGGGGGAACCAAAAAATGAAGGGCACCAGACAAACTATCAGTGACCCCATATAAATACCACCAACATGACCTCAAAGTGACCCTAGACGACCTTAAAAGCTTGTGGCAGCTGAGGTAATCATCACACCAACTCAAAACACATGTTGCTTGTGGGTGAGCTGTGGTTTTACAGACCTGTACAAAAGTCTTCTCGAACTAATTTTTTTGTGAAGATGAAATAGTTGAAATAAAAACTCAACTTTGATTGAGACCTGGGTGAAAAGAAGTTGCAGGAAGTTTTTAGTTTCATTTGAAACTTCTACAAATTACATCCCCCCCCCCATTGATTTACCTTTAGGAAAAACCAGTAGTATCAATTCAAGTGAATGGAATATACTTTGAAACATGGTATCTTCACATGCTGTTTTGGATTAGTTAAAAATTTGATAGTGAAAATGCAATTTTATATGTATATGTATAGATTAAATTCCTAGTGCACAGAAATTCCCTTGCAAATGCCCTTGTGCATTACAACAATTATATTGTATTAATTACGTGTACCTATATTTAGGCATTGAAAGTGAGGATATTTTATTCTGGAAAAATGAAATGTTAAAAAAGGGATATTGTTGTAGTCTTATCAAGCCCCTTGATCACACAGACTCTGTGCGCAACAGATTCTGTGTGCAACAGATTCAGCAGTTACAATGGTCAATTAAAATGTTATTATCTTATAAATTATTGATGATATAACATTTTTGATAGCCTTGTAACCCATATTTATAGTCTCCAAGGATGTTTAACAATTGTATTTTTACCAGGAAGGAAATATGGTATTAAAAAAGAACTGCACAGAGTCCACTGATTTTAACTACTACATACATGTAGGTCTACTAGTATTTGTAAAGAGCTGGGCCCTGTTTCATAAAACTTGTTATCAATAACAACTGTTCCATTTCTATGACAAATTTGCTCTCAGCCAATCAGATTCAAGGTATTTCAGTAGCTTATAACAATTATTATAACATGTTATTGATAACAAGTTTTATGAAACGGGGGCCCAGATGTTATCCTCTCCCCCCATACAAGGGGGAAGAGGAGGAGAGAGAAATGGAGCACTTTTTCTTGTTTGCTGCAGTTCATTTGAAGGCCTTCCTGCCATTTCTTTTTGCAATATTATTTGCAAGGTGTGAGGGATTTCATTTGAATGATCACCTATCCTATCTTGTTTATGTCCCAATTTTTAGACAGAGCAATCCATCACCGAGATATGACACCAGTCTCAATTTCAATCACTTAGCTCAGAGTGCACCCACAAATAGGGTCAAACCTAGAGCTTATCCTTCCCTCCCATGCTTACACTTTGCACTAGGTACTTCTAGTTTAAACTCATGATCTTGCAAAAAATTTTAAAGGACATGTTTGAATTGTTCATGCATTAATCGAGTTGGAAACACACAAATGGACTACTGTACATGACATATATTTTGCACGGTTCTATTTTCGCGAATTTCACAAATTGCAAGTAGGTCGTGAATTTAACAATATGCTAAAATATTGCCAACATAGAGAGTGAGTTGAATTTGTTGCATCTTTTTCAGAAATTTACCAGTTTAGCTTTGTGAAAGTACATCATCATTACTGTTTGTAGATCTGAGAATTTCCTTATCAGGAATTCAACCACTTCCAAAATAGTCTGGCTGGTCCTATTTGCGAAAATTTATGCCTCAAAATTTATGGCGTATACAGTATTTTTGCTGTCCTCTTTGCCTCTTTTGCTTTGTTATCATCCTTTTTTCCTATCCTCTTTTCCCATTCTCTTCTTCTTTCTTGTCCTATCTTCCTCCTTCTCCACTCTGCTTTTCTCCTATTCCTCTTTCTCCTTTCCTCCAATTCTCTTCTTTGTCTTTGTCTTTCTCCTCTTCCTTTATCTACCCTTCCTTTCTTCTTATCCCCTTCCCTTCTTTACATCCTCTTCCACTTTTGCCTCTCCAGCTAGCAACTCCACTTTTCTTTTTTCTCTTCCCAATTCTCATCCTCCCTCATTTCTTTTCTTTCTACTCTTAAATCTTCTCCTTCCCTTCTCTTCTTTCTCTTTCATTTTGTCCTCTTCCCTTAACTTTTTTCTCCTTCCTCCTCATCCCCCTTCTTCTTTCCTCATCCACCCCTCATTAGCTACGTTCATACGAGACTTGTGGTTTTGAAACTTTAAGTTAGCAAAACTTTAAGTTAACGAAACCACGACTCCCTAACTGCAACGAGGGTTCACATGAGCCCAAAACAACGAGCTGAAACTACAAGCAGAGCGAGTGTTGTGGTTAACCCCGGAAGTAGACACTACCGATTATGTGTACAGTACACATACAGATCCTGTGGTCATAATTCTCGCGAAGGGTATGACCCGGAAGTTTAATATGAACAGTAAGGTTATCGCTAACTACAAGCTTGCGAAACTTAAAGTTTATTCTGTCCACACTGTGACGGAGGATCACCCACTGCTCATGGTTTCAACGTTAACCACAAGCTTGCTTGTGGTTCAAGAACTAGAAGTAAACTTAAAGTTTCGAAACTATCAGTCCGTTCATACAGCCTGAAACTCCAAGATAACTACAAGTTAACTTAAAGTTTTGAAACTACAAGCGAAACTTAAAGTTTAGATCCCATCGTGTGAACGTAACTTTCGAAGTCTTGTTGTCCCCCAGATTATTACTCTGGGGCCTTGAACCCTCAACCTGCAGACAAAATGTAAACAGGGTAAAAGTCTTCAGCAGAGGAAGTCACTTGCCTTGCCTCTTCACCCAGAGGAATAATTAGGTCACTGACCTCAATTGACCTCTGGGGAGGAATGGAAGGACATCTGGTCTGTTTTGGTGAATTACTTCCTCTGCTAATTATTTATGGATCTGAACGTAGTTTCACTACCATAATAACAACTGCCCCCCCCCCTTCCTCAAGGAACTTGTTAGCAAAGTCTGGTGTACTGCCATGTCTGAATCCACTCATACTTCCAAACAAGATCACCATCTGTGACCTGAAAGAAAGCTATGCTGTATTTGCATCTACTTACATTTCCCTGTTTGCATTGTCACTAGTTTTGGGATGTGTTTTGTAACTTTTTTCCTTTACAATATATATATATATATATATATTTATGTCAATAAAAAGAATAGAAAGAAATAGGCTAGAAAGAGAAAATGAGGGAAATGAAAACAAAATATAAAAAGATAAATTGAAAAAAAAGTAAATAGGAAGATATATAAATAAAAAGATGAATTGAATAGATAGAGAAATAGATAGATGGAAAGACAGACAGACAGACAGACATATAGACAGTCAAATAGAGTGATTGAGTATCTATAGATAGGTAGATAAATAGATAGATACATGTATATCACCTAGATATGGATGCTGATGTTCATGTGGTTGCACTATTTCAAAAGTAATAGGCCTAATTGACATAGATAAAGGATTTTGAATTAAAATCTTTGTTTTCCTTTGAAGAGTTCCTTTAGGCTGAAAGAGAATTTAAAGGATAATAGAACCCTTGGGGGAAAATCAATTTTTGATTAAAAGAGAGGATAGAGAGAAGCAATTTAAAAAAAGTTCCATCAAAATCAGTTACGAAATGAGAAAGTTATGAAAGTTTGAAAGTCTCAATTTACTTTCTGTGGCAATCCTCAAATTGGCAATGTTGCTTCAACATATGGAAAAGTTGCGCGCATCTGCTCCATACACCCCGCCGAATCCCATTTAACACGGGAAATGAACATCGAAAACAGCGCTTTTTTATGAAATGACTATAATTACGTAAAATAAGTCATTTTTTTCACAAAACTTTAAAATGTTTTGCTTATAAAAATGATACCAAATTTGCTATTATTCTAATAGAGGAAAGAGTTGCACTTTTGACGTTCAAATTTCAACTTTTTCAGCTTGTCAATGGAGATTGTGCCATTTTTCCCTATTTTGGCGAGTAGTTGGTACGATCAATGGCCTGCCAAATATCACTGGAGTGTGGTATCAATTTTCTTCGGATGGTTTCTGAAAATAGATATTTTCAGCTCTATGTTCATGTAACAATGATTCTTATTCGTTGAGAGGAAACGGTTGCACTTTTAGCATCCATTTAGGTATAGTTATAACTGGAAGCACTACACACAAGCACACCAGCCTGCACTGCACTAACGCTAACCGCACCGGCGTCCCCGGCGCAACCCGGGCCAGCCGCGGGTTACACTACTAGTGTAGAGGAGGACTCTTGGTGCATGTAGCACTTTATGCGCGTTTTAGGGTTAAACTTTGTCATATGGTGACAGGTTTAGTAGTACACTCTCCATACGTTTTGTACAAAAAATGTCATATTTTTCCCCCTTATCTCTCAAGGTGCAGCTTGTCTCCTTCTTGCATGTAGCTCAAGATGTATCATGGGAAAAAATATTTGACACAACATATGTTGAGTTCACAAAAAGACAAGCAGCATCTTTAGAGATAATGGGAGAAAATATAAAATTTTGTGTACAAAACATATTGAGAGTTGTACTACTAAACCTGCCATTTTGAAGCAACATTGCCAATTTGAGGATCGCCATAGAAAGTAAATTGAGACTTTTCAAACTTTCATAACTTTCTCATTTCATAACCGATTTTGATGGAACTTTTTGAAAAACTGCTTCTCTCTATCCTCTCTTTTCATTAAAATGGATATTTCCTCAGGGTTTCAATTACTGCTCCAGGTTGGGTCACTTGCACATCAGCACTTATGCAAATGAAGCAATTCTATCACTGTCGGAACAACTGCTGCTGGTGATGCAACTGGCACGTCATCCAAAAGACCGGAATCCTCTGACCCTTACAAAAGTACTGGTTGCAATAAAAAAGGGTTGTTTTGATTACCCATTAAATCTGTGACCTCATTTATGCAATAGGATTACCACAATTATCGGTTTATATCTGTTTTTCCCCCTCGAGGACACAGGAAAATGAACAATTTGTCTGTTAAGAGCTAGAAGGGCACTGAATCTGTGTTCAGTTGTACAAGATAACGCCCTTCTGGCTCTCAGGAGATGATTTGTGTATACAAACACCATAGCCTCGAAGCACAAAATTACAATAATTACTGGACAGGACATAGTACAGGACATTATCAAATCTACGTCAGTATTGGTAACTGGTGTAGGCTGCAAACGCAGACACAGTTTTCATTTTGTATGAAAAAAGCTTGACAGTTTGGAAACTTTGGTGCATGGACTAGTACAGCCTCTCCAGCTTGCCCAAGAATAGATAAGTGGCACATGTACATCCAGTTAGCTACAGCTTTCCCAACAAATTTTCTAGTGTTAAAAATAAAAACAATTCTCAGAATTTAATTGTTGAACTAAAAGGATACTGAAAAAAAAAAGACTAGACCATGTGGACATTATGAATAAAGAGTAAACAATGACTCACAAGATTTGGCCTAGTTAGCATATTAGGACACGCCCTTTGGTGGTTGCCCGTGAAGAACAGTTTTGATTTACTGGTAATAGAGACTTTGTTTTGCTGCCCCTAATGATGGGAAATTTCTGTTGTTTCTTTAGGCAGAACTCAAGCATAGTCATGATAGTGCAGTTACATGACGTTGATTATTCTTAAAAGGTTGTTTTTTCTCTTTTCTTAAAAAAAAAAAAAGCTTTTGATGATTATTTTTATTGTTCGACCCAGTCAGGATATCCCCTTTAATATAAAAAACAAATTATCGTGACAGTATCACAATTTTATTAAGCTTTTCCTGTTTGCAATGGCTTATCTCTGACCTTGACTTTGTGTTGCAACAGTGTTGCCAAATATTGCCTCTTTGTCCAATTTCCCTTCATAGTTATGATGTGATTATTACACACTCTGTATGGCATCATGAATATCCATTCATCATTAGACATTGACTTTATTGTTTACAGTCATGGTGCAGTGTGGGATATCCGGTCACGCCCACTTTTCATGCTGTGTAACCAATGCACGCACAAGCCACACTGCTTATGAATATTCATGCTGGGGCACCCTCCAATGAGTGTGTAGCTGTCACACTTTGTTGGAGCAGGCTTGTTGTTTGTTAACTTGCATACCTGATGCATATTCATGAATGGGATTTTAGTGATAGCCTCTAGTGGGGAATAGACATTCTTTCTACACATGTACAGACATGAAGGGTAGACTTACTCTAAAAATGCAAACAGAACAGCCAAGGTAAATAATTTAGCTGAAACCAAATATGATGTCAAGAGATCTACCCCAGCTCCCCATAAAACATACATGCTTGAAGCTCAACTTCAACGAGATAGACAGGTGTGAATGATCCGTAGGGGGGCTAAATGGGGTCTGCCGAAGCCATTGGGTACAGCACGCTCCATTCCATTTAACCCTGGTGGTGAACTTGAACCGGAGCTTAGAACATTTGCGACACGCCGACGACTCACCCATCGTAAAGGGTGGCACGGCTGACTCGCTGGCACATGGATCGCAGTTGGTCGGCTGTCTGTCTGTTCTTGGACTTTAACCGGCACTTTTGTTGTCATCCCTATGACATAAGCTGGGATCTGTTTATGACTGTGTCAGTTTACTGTTTGTAACCCATTGAGGATGTATCAAGCTTGTGATCCCCCGCTGCTAGTCTGCGCTGTCGTTTTTCCTTGCTCATCTCGGCTCTAAAGAGGTTTCCCTCACATCAAATTAATCATCAACAATCAGGGAGAATGACCTCTTGACGGGTGGAGTACTCAAGGACCAGATTTTTCTAAAAGCAACCTCAAGCTTCTCTGCTGTCAACAACGCAATCTAGCAGTCATTATGAGATTGTAATTTTGACAAATTACCTTGGTTCTTGCTGCCATTGATACTGATTTGATAATTCATCTTGCCTTGTTATTTTCAGTAGACTTCTTGCAATTGATCATTTTGTGGATTGCCGTCTAGGCTTTTGTATCATTCAGGAATTCGCACTTTGAAAAATTTGAAAACAAGTCGGGATTTTTTTGAGCTGAGTATCCTCTATAAAATTTGATACGAACGGTAGAAGAGCCATTTTTTTTTCTTCAGAGCTGATTTTCCTAAAGTGTCATGAAGATGGATACCTGATTGGAGGCAATTTGCTCGATTGAAATTGGATAGGACCCATCCAATCGTTTACTGGAAATTGATCTCAATCGATCATCGTCATGTACAGCAACGGTACGATGACGCTAGGGAGGATGAGGACTAGACCGATGCATATTCATAATCAGTCACAGTATAGCACCTATATACAGTCTAACCCTCCGCCACAACCACTATATGGTGAGAAATTGCATGCAGTACGATATATATATATCACAATTTTGCATTCAGATTTTCAAATGTAAAATAAGAAATTCCCCGCAAAGCCTTTTTGATTGATTAATTTGATTTAGAACTTAAATGCAGTTGGGTATTTATCTTGATGCATACATCACAATAAATTCACATTTTTATTTTTAAATCTGAAATCAATAATCCCCACAAAGTCTTTTTTATTGATTAATTTGATTTAGAACCTAATTGCATTACATGTATTGAAGGAAGTGAAGCATTAGAAATGATATAAGTCTCAATTTGATTTTCATTCGTTATTATAAGCCTATTATTATTTTTTTCAATGAGGCAATTTTATTGCACCATTAGACCTGTTCATAAAAACTATTCTGTGCATTTTTTTTTGGGGGGGGGGGGTGTGGTGAGGTAGGGGAAAGGGGACCTGAACCAGGGGAAATAAAGGAAAATGTTTTTATGAAAACATAATGGCAATGAGAGGGAGCTTATGATCATGAAATTTATTATAAACATTTTCATAAATTAATAGAAGTATGCTGCATTTCATGATGAGAAATTTTACTTCATGTTACAACAGGAAAATGATTTCAATTTTTTTTTAGAGGAACCTAAATTTAACTTTGAAAAGTAATCAGATTCATGTCACTTTGTATCTTTTTCCATATATGCAAAATCAATAATGCCCACAAAGCCTTTTTGATTCATTAATTTGATTAAAGACCCAATTTTTACCGCAACAAAACAAAAGACCCTGGAGGGAATATTGATTTTTTTTTTAGGGCATAAAGGTAGCTTCCAAGATTGAAAAGATCGCTTCAGTTCGCTAAATTGTTAGCTTTCCATTTCCATGACAGTGTCGATGGAGAGGCGCTTACTTTATTTACACACCTGTCCTTCTGTGCTTATTTTTACAAAGTCAGAAACAAAAACTCTCTCACTGTCTCACTGTGCTTCCTACAAAGTTCCTTTGTTTGGGTTTCATCGTAAAAATGGCCATAAGACACATTAATATTCAAATTTATTCAATTCTTTTGAGTGGATGGAATTTGCTTGTGCCTTGAGCAAAAGTTGAAATGAGAGAATTGATTTGTACAGAGCATCGTGCAAAGTGACATTATCTGTCTGAAAATACAGATGTCGCTTTGGGGGATTCTGAATAATTCCCATTTTAAAGTGCAATATTTTGGCAGTCTGTGTGTACAGTTGTAACAATTTTTAAAATCATTTTTGTGAATGTAGGATTAATTTGTAGAAAGCATTGTTGCAAGTGAATGTAGAATTTCGCTTTTAAGGATTCAGGATTCAGGATGATTGTCTGTTACAATTTAATGTTGTATAATTGATGCATTTTCAATGTTCTTCAAAGTTAGTGAATAATGATAGAACTACTTTAGGAAGCCTACCAAGAGATATCTTTTTAATTTGAAGATTTCTTTCTTGTTTTCTACAAGGGAGGACATCGCACTTTCAAGGATCTTGTTAGATTTGAACAATTTAAATTAATCTTGATTGATCCTGATCAAATTAGACAGATCTAGGGTTTCTGCCAAGTTTTACCAGAATGTTTGTCAGGCACGTTATTCATCCCTGTTGCACTAAAATCGGAAATAATCCTAGAACAGTCGAAGACCACTTTTTGGTAACTTTTTTCTTTTGGTGGAAACCGACAGTGGTGTCCTGAAATCTTTTATTTTCAAATGCCAAAGATCATGGTTCAGTAGTAATTCTGTAAAATGCATATTAGCCTTGAGCCACTTTTAGCAAATTTTTGCATGTCTGCAAGGATGAGGCCATCACAGATCCATGGTACCCCAAAATAGAAAAAGTTGTCCTTCAAACCTGTCTCAGGTCACTTTGATTATGGGGCTGTATAATTGGAAGGGGGGGGGGGGGGGCTAGGATTATTTGCAGGTTTAACATGGGCTCCTTTATTAGGACATTAGGACATATTTGAAGCCATTTTCTGAGTAGCTTGGGATGGTTTTGAGCCATCTTTCAGGTGTAACTAAGGTCTTTGATATCATTCCCCTCTTCTGTATTAGAGACATTAGGCCCATAATTTGAGAGCCATTTTCTGAGTAGCTTGGTTTGATGGTTTTGATTGAACATCCATTCTTTCAGGTGTAAGGTATATTATTTTCAAGACATTACATCTTATTTTATATCATTCCCCTCTTCTGATTTATTAATAAAAGCCGACCTACAAGCAATCGCTAAAGACATTTTTGTGCTCCCCAAATGTGGGTTCTGTATTATTTGTGACAGCCCCAGAAGCTTGTCAATTTCATAAACTTTTCCGCTGGATCATTTTGTGGATAACTTTACTCTGGCACGAAAGTGGCAGTGCTACATTGTACCTGCTTGCTTCTTGCATTCTGTCTGATGTTGACCGTACCAAAGCTGTCATGCCATTGGGGTCCATAGTGAAATAAATACATTTTGAATCATGAATAGTGAACGTTGGAGAGGCACAGGTATGGGGCATACAGTACATAAAAAAACGTTTCAGTGTTAAAGCGGTAATAAAAGAGTGTGGGAAAGAATGCTTGAATACAAGGAGAAAATTGGGTGGTGAAAAGGCTTCATCCACCAACAAAGCACACCATGCTCCAGGATATGTAATGGAATATGCAAAAAAAAAAAAAAAGAAAAAAATCACAATGTTGCAGAAAAACCACATTAAGTTGCGGCTCACATGAATGTAAAAATAGATAGGCTCTTTTGTTAATGTTAAACCCTTATATGGGTGCAAAAAGGGGACGAAGGGTATGGATTTGTATTGCCATTATTTCTTTTTTTGCACTGAGGCACGAATGTGTAAATTTGAATGGCATATCAAATCAAACTTCCTTATTTCCCTTTCGAAACATTTTCAGAAAAAGAAAAAGAGCTCGCATGAATGTAAACATATAGCCTGACACAAGATAAGCTCTTTTTCTGTAAAACTCATTCTTCTGTTAGTGCAAAAAGGGAATAACAGCCTTTGATGGTATATGCCCACTATTTCCTTTTTGCACTGAGGCAGGAATGTTGGAAACTTAGTATTGCATGACAAAGCAAAGCAAACTTCCTGTGTTTCAAAACATTTTTCTTCATGACTTCGCTCCTTTAGTGAAAAGAAAAATCGTGTGTGGTAGTTTAAAAATTTGTTTTGTGATATTATCTCTTTTTCATGTTTGAAAAAAGTTTAGCTCCCTCCGTGTGCACCTGACTATTAGTCAAGGGGCTAAAAAATTGGTTTTGCTTAAAGTTTCACAACTCTATTAAAGGTATCTTGTAGTTTCAGACTGTATGGATGGACTTACAGTTTCAAAACTTTACTTTCGAAAGTTTACTTGTAGTTCTAAAACCACAGGCGAGCTTATAGTTAATGCTGAAACCACAAGCAGCAAGAGGTCCACCGTCGTAGTTATGGACCATGTGGACAGAATAAACTTTAAGTTTTAAATAGCAAAATCTTTGTTAAAGATGTTAACGATTACCTCTCTGATCATGTTAAATGACGATCGCTCGACTTGTAATCTCAGAAGAATGAACATTGTTGTTTCGGGCCCGTGTGAACCCTCGTCGTTAGTGAGTCATTGTTTCGTTTGGAAATCACAAGTCCAAATGTGAGCTTATGATTGGCAAGCCAAGAAATTACGCAGCTTTACATGACTTTTAAACAAACCATGATGATTAGATACTTTTTGCTTTCAGTACTTGAAGATACGATGGCCAAGATCATCGTCCTTCCCCCCAATTTTTTTCCCCATTTTGAAATATTTTTCTAGAAGAATGTGTGATCAGAATCCTTTTCAACTCTAAATCTTTCCTTTTCTTAAACTTTCTTTGCGAGTGTGTGTGAAGACAAGAGGGCTGGGTGACAAGCAAGTCTTTCATTTTCTCAGACTTCAGCAAAGCAAAGCGAAAGCAAATCTGGGGTACCCCGGAATACAGTTACGCACTTTGTTTACGATAGTAAGTGCTCCATGTTTTCCTAAATGGTTCTTCCTTTGTGCACTCTTTACATATATTCTCATGATAAGAAAGATACTGGTGGAAAGAAAGAAAAGAACTCGAGGTGGCAGCTCCTGAGGTAAAAGAGACTGAAGCTGAAAGGCCACAACAAAAGAGATGCAGTCAGAAGAAATCATACATGTAGATGTTCAGTGCCAGAGGTTGATGTTTTGGGCTTCCAAAGCCTGTCTGGCCCAAGAGGGTATGTTCAGAATTACCTGTGAAAAAAAGTCTCAGTTCCCACCCAGAAGCATATATAGGAAGCTAATGATGCAGAGTAAATGCAAATTGCATCTATAATATCTTACCTTTTAAAACATGGAAATGCATGCATCATCTTTGTAAAGTGTAACAGATTAAAATAAGAGAGAATTCAGCCAGAGGCCAATATGTCGAACTGATTGGCTTTTGCATCAGGTAGATTACTTAATTTTTTTTTCTTCACAGAAATGAATTTTTTAGGAGAGGATATTCTGTTGAGAGCCAGAAGGGTGTTGACTCATACTGTACTTAAAACCAGAAACTTTCGTGACATAAAACTTTTCGCGAACTGTTAACGACAGCCAATTTTGCTGCAAGAAACTTTAGCGAATTGCAATAATTTTATGTTGTTTCAATTGTGATTTGATTATTTCGTAGCATGGAAATTTTGCGAAATCTCGACCACTCGCGAAATTCGTGAAAGTTTCATGCCCGCGAAAATTTCTGGTTTTACAGTATACTATACAAAGAGGGCAATCCAACCTTTGTGTAAAGCTGATTTGTGTGAAAGTGGGAAAACGAGAGAAACTGGATGGTGAAAGTTTGAAAGAAATCGGACAAAGAATAAGAAAGTTATGAATGTTTGAAAAATGAGATTACTACTTCGCAAATTTGCAATCTGGTGAATTGATTGTGACGTATTCACGGTCAACTCTCCCATTTGTCGTACACCAAAATATCATTCAATTCTATTTTTCTCCCAAGTGCCCTTTCCCTCGGGGCAGTACTCAGAAGATAGCATATTGTGATACATGTAGGTCCTCGAAAAAGATCCTACTGAGTTACACATTTTGAAAAATTGACAGTTTAGTCCTATTGTGTATTGGAGCAAATGGGAAAGTTTCTGCTGCTACATCACAGTCAGTGAAAAAAATAAGCGGCTACATCACAGATTCACAGTGACTGTACTGATTTGGGCAATTTGAAATTCCATACATGTATGTGCAGTGATTACAACTTTTTAAAAATGATAACTTTCTTATCACACGTCCAATTTCGTTCACATTTTCATCAATGTGCTTCTCTGATTTTTCTGCCTTCTCTCAGAACAACTTGCTGTTAAGGTGCCTTCTAGCTTTCAAAAGCCCTTCAAAATATGTGCTTGTTTCAAATGAATTATACTTCACCTTAAATTTGATAGTTTAACAAGCTTTTAACTTCATTATCATGGCTGCTGCAATGGAATAATGGAATAATACATAAGTCATCATGATGCACATTTTGGTTATGTGATTGCAATTTCAGTTGCTATCTTAATGTCATTGGGATATAATGAATGTACTGCATAAAGGGAGCATTTGCTGTGCACTCTTGTAAACTAAATAAGGCATTTTAATAGGCACAATCACTCTGACATGAAAGGAAAAATAAACAGTGCTCTGTTTTATTATGTGTTCATTCTACGCTTTTGTAAATAACCTTGATAGCATTGTATTACTCATCGAAGTCAAATATGATTTCAAATGAATTAGCTGTATTGCTATTATCCAAAGTGAGTTGACTTTGCAGTTGTTTATTTGATTTCAACAATTATTATTTGTCAAGTTTCATGCCCTAATTCACACTTGCAGCTTTCAGAGCTGTTCAGTAATTGTTTTTGCTTTTTCTCTTAACACAATACAATTTATTCTGCTTTAATTGTCTACTTGGGCTCATATTCCTGAATAGAAGTAGTTGAACTGTTTTGCCATTTTTCTGTTCTCTTTTTCTTTCTCCAAATCTTCATCTCTTTTGTAGTAAGTACAAAACTGGTTTCGTTTTGGGGCATTTCCTGTGTTTTTACATGTTGTATTTCTTTTCTCTTGTGGCTTCTTCAGAATATCTTCTTTTTGTTTTCTCCATCTACATCTGAAACAAAAATATTAATCTTTCATTTACTACACTGCTCTGTGTTCTATCCTGCAGTGTTTATTTTCTTCATTTTCTCCTTTCAATCTTCTTGTTTTCTCTCTTTTTCTTTTTTCTTCATCATGTTCTTCATCTTCTTCATATTCTGCTCCTTCTTCTTCCTCTCCTTTTGCTCTCTCTCCTTTCCCCCTTCTCCCTCTGTTTTTATTGTCTTCTTTCTTCTCCCTCTCCCTTTCATCCTTTTCTTATCTTTATACCTTCTTCTCCATCTCTTCCCTTTTGTCTTTTTCTCCATATTTCTTGTCTTTTTCTCCATATTTCTTGTCTTTTTCTCCATATTTCTTGTCTTTTTCTCCATATTTCTTGTCTTTTTCTCCATATTTCTTGTCTTTTTCTCCATATTTCTTGTCTTTTTCTCCATATTTCTTGTCTTTTTCTCCATATTTCTTGTCTTTTCCTCCATATTTCTTGTCTTTTTCTCCATATTTCTTGTCTTTTTCTCCATATTTCTTGTCTTTTTATTCATCCTTGCCTGTCTCCTGTTTTAGGCACCCCTCCCAGGCTTTTAAAATTTCCTAATTGATTTCATACAGAATGAAGGTTTTCAATATACAGCACAACTCGACTATTTAATTGTCACGTTTTTAGAAAGGAAATTTAGACTAGGATTGATATCAGAGATAATTATCAAAATGATACATTGGGATGAATAAAGGTCATTAGAGCAAGGAAAATCTGGGGCCAATAATGTCACAAACAATTTCCTCTGTCGTTAATTGCATGTGTAGCAGATCCATGCAGTATCCGTCTCCTAATTAAAGGTTAGTTTTTGAGTAGTTTGATTGAAATTGAAGACATTCTTCCATACTTTTAAAGCTGATGTGAAAAAGTGTGCCACTGAGAAAATAACCTTCGATCATTTTGTCTCTAGAGATAAAGCCCTTCGGACTCTCTGCAGAGGATGCAGTATTCTCTGTTGCATATTATAGGGTAATGCACAAAAATTGACAAAATATTTTTTAAAAAACCCTTCAGCAAGATAACCTAGATTTGAATAATTTGAATTTGTCCTTCGGAAAGAATCCTTGTTGGGCCCCCCCCCTTTTTTTTCTGCCTCTCCACCACTCATATGTCCACTTTACATTAGGTAAATTCACACGAAGGGAGCTAAACTTTAAGTTTCGCTTGTAATTTCAAAATTTTAAGTCACTTGTAGTTTCAGACTGTATGAACAGACTGTAGTCTTGAAACTTTAAGTTTACTTGAAGTTCTAGAACCACAAGCAAGCTTGTAGTTAACGCTGAAACCATGAGCAGGGGGGTCCTTTGTCGTAGTTATGGACCGTGTGGAGAGAATAAGCTTTTGCAGACTCGTTGTTAAGGATGACCTCTCTGTTCATGTTAAATGACGATCGCTCGGCTTCTAATCTCAGAACAATGAGTGTCATTGTTTCAGGCCTGTGTGAACCCTCGTCGTTGTTAGTGAGTCGTTGTTTCGTTAATTTAAAGTTTCGCTAACTTGGAGTTTCAAAATCATAAGTCCGGTATGAACGTAGCTATTGTCTGCTGAAAGCCTGAAAGTCGTTCTAAATCTGAGTGAAATTACATGAGATATATGCCTTTCTGCCTCTGACTCGCGGCATATTTTATATTCAGATGCACCACACATGTCAAATGAGCTGAAATGTGTATGCCAATCCATAAAAAAACCTTGCGAGTGTTCGTTCTCCCTCTCCCTTTCCCCCTCTCCTCGTTTTTGGTAAGTGAACTGATCATTTTCAGGTTCAGAATTTCAGATGCACCATGAGTGCAGTATCACCTCTGAGGATGAGGTCCTTACAAGCTACCTCCCCCCCCCATCTTCTTCCTTCCTTCGGTTTAAGTCCCCTTCACATTTGCATAGTTTCAGATGCAACATAATACCTACCCCCTCTTCTTAGGATTGCTATCAATATCTTGAAGTCTGGTGCCTGATGGAGTATCCAATAGACATGTAACTTGATCAGGCCACTGTTAAATATTAAAAAGGGGGTTCTTCTTGGTCGTGAATGAGTCATACTTGTATCGGGTTCCCAGCACATTTTAATCCTGCATTGTCATCCTAATTAAAGAGGAAGATACAGGCACGGAATATTCGTCATTTGATTAGCAGACAAATTACCAGCTTTTGCACACTGTCTGTTCTCTGTTGTAGTGCTAGCCGCAACATGATACAAACTCTATAAGAGAAATAACATGTATGATGACTCATCTATGAGATGAAAAAAAAAATGAGTAGAACTGATGATTATAAATTATCACCACGTAAAAACAGAAATCTTTTGGTGGGGGTGCCAAAGTGTAATGCCCTTCGCTGCCTAATGAAGAGAAATTTGGTGGGAAAATATTAGATTTAAAACTCATAAAAACCACTGATGAATTCATATGCAGAGGATCAGTCGCTACCAGATTAATTTGATTTCAACTCTGATGGTAGTCTGTGATTGTAGTCCATTCTATTTTTCTGTTTTTTTTTTTTTTCACTTGATGTGAATCGGTGGTGGAATACACAATCGGAGCTCAACAGTTACCAAAAAAAAAAAAAAAAAAAAAGAAGAAGAAGAAAGAAGTGGTATTGATGACTCACAATGCAACACATCTGCAATTTACACTTTTTCTTTTTCACCTTGCTATTATTGTCTTCTTTTTTCCCCAGCCATCCTTGTTAAGATTTTGACCCGAATTAGAAGGCTTAATCTCGCTAGCCCTCCAGGCACGGTGCACCATCACCAGCCTTTTCGTGCCAAATTGGCCGTGCTTTACAGCAATAGCTGTCGTTGGTGTATTGGTTTTCTGCCCTGTTTATCTCTCCCCATCGCGACAGAGGTGTATTATCGAATATTGCCTAGAGCTAGAACATGCAGTAATCAAGTGTTCTCTCTCGTTTGCCATGGAGTGCAGACTGCCTTTTTAGCATTTTATATGTGCCATAGTGAACTGTGGCAATTATGAAGAAGGGGGATGATCTTTTAATCTCATGCACTTTGCAGATTGGTGGTAAATTTTCTGAAAGAGTCTCTGACAAAGTTGAACAGAAAATGTTTCTTTCGTGATATTAGGGAGTAGTGCCTACGGCATCATGTGTGCTGACATTTTTTTAACATTCATTTTTTTGTGACTGGATGAAGTAATGGACATAAAATACATCTGGGATATGTAGGGAAGTCTGTTGTGGTTTTTATGATATGTTACAAGGAGCTTCATCACTTTGCTCAGGTTCTTCGATTTCTGGAGCAAATTTCTTCTGTGATTTTTGGCTTAATACTTAATAACATTAACAAAAAATTGGCATGTTATTAAAGATTTTTATTGTGGTATAAGTAGTAATGCTAAATATGGAATTAATTTTCTGCTTTTACAATAATTTTGGAGAAGAATTAATCTACTGTATAGTCAATTAGTCATATATGATATTATGATGGTACCAAACATCATTTAGGAGTGTAAATAGAAATTTAGCTGATGAGGAATATAGATAGAGATAAATGGGAGGGGGGGGGGGGATGGTGGAGGTGTATGACACCCCTTCAAAATGAGGAATTTTGAGAGCTTTGTATCAGAATTTCTGATTTGATAATATTTGTCTGTTTGTTTGTTTTTGTTATTGTTTTTGTTGTTGGTTTGTTGGTAGTGTTGTTTTGTTGTTTTGTTGTTTTGTTTGTTTTGTTTAGTTTAGTTTTGTTTTGTTTTTGTTTTTTTCTTTGGGGGGGGGGGGGGTTCTCAGCAAAATTTTCAGCTAAAATTATCAGCAAGTTTGTTCAAACCTCTGCTTTCAAATGGTCTGGCGACACCCCTGCTCTTACATTTCTATCAAGTCACTGGGTGCCACTTCAGAAGATCTCCAAATAGAATATAATTTCAGTCCATCTTGAGGAAGCAAGTCATATCTGACATTGAACCCGCACGGTTAACATTCCCCATCCCCATTTGAGCGATAAGCATGAAGTATTCTATGCATACAATATTTCCAATTCAATCTCGGCGTCTTGCGTCCTTAACCACATTCCCACTGCCGGTTTCTCACTCAATCCATGCTTTGAATGTACCCTTGCAAATCTTTAAAAAAAATTTTGTTTTGTAGGATGCACTATTTCTAATCCCCATTTTGAACTATAACCGTGAAGCACTCTATGCATACAATATTTCCATTTTAAGTCTCGGCATCTTGGATCCTGTTCCCACTGTGAGAAGTTTTCTCAAAATGCTGTACCTTAAAGACACTAACTTTTAAAAATGCTAGATGAGAGAATCAGTCCAAAAGTTTTGTAGGAAGAAAGATTATACAGATGATGAAAATAGTATGGAACTCCTTCCCGGCATGCTGTTTTGGTGATATTTATGATTTTAGAGATATTTGTAGCATATAGGACTGTTTCATCTTAATTTAAGATAAATGTATACCTGAAAATCAGTTACTTTCATCACAATGTCAAAATACATTAGCTTTCATTGTAGTTGGGAAATCTTGATACAAGTGGTGAAAGGACATTAATTACCATGCACAACCCACAAAAGGATGGAGCTAAGTTGCGGATAGGTTTCTGTCCGTGTGGACAGCCCCAATCGCTGTGGTGATGAATGATGCAGGACAGACCTTAGGATGAGGATGTTTTCTTTCCTAATTAAACCACCATAAATCATGAGTCAGGCTTAGGTTAAGAGAAAACCCAGACATGTTTCTAATCAGCTTTCGATTGGAATGGGTAATTTGATGTTTATGATCGCCGTGAAAGATGTCCCTCTTCTCAATGCGATTTCACAGCTGCCTGGAGATTGGCTGTGTTCTCATCCGTAATCAGTTTAATACTGGAAAAGCAGAAACAACGGAAACTTTAGTGACATGAACATTGTGGTCATTTTCGCAAATAGAAATCTTTGCAAAGTCCCCAAATTCCTTGTTGTGCAAGTTGTGTTTCAGTTATTTGGTGGCCTAAAACTCTTGTAAATCTTGACCAATAGCGAAATTCGTGAAAGTTTCATGCAGGCAGAGTTCATGGTTTAACAATATCTTTTGATAATTTTTTTTTTTAGATGTTACTGGAGTGAATTTTTTTGAATGTGACTGATGTGAACGTCTGTCTGAGCTCTCAGGTATCCCATAAACAATTAATAATGAATATTGACAAAGTCACTCTGTAACAACAGATAATAATTTTCATTATTTATCAAAACCAGAAGCTGTGAAAATACTATTTTGCATTAATTGGGACACTTTCAACCAATGGCTATTGAAATACAGTCGAACTGTCGTGTTAAATGATTTAATCTTTCTGGTAATCAAGTTCAACTACTGAAAATTAATGCTTTTGCATGACTCAAGTACATTGGAATTGAGCATCTATTCCATATCATACTGATATTGTGATAACAATGTCAACCATTTATAAAGAACAAAGGAGTACATGTGCTTCAAATGACCTGTAACCTGTATTAAGGCAATTTAAGAGAGAAGCTACTAATACATGTTATTCTTTAGCATTTTTTTCCTAAGTACACCAAGGACAGTCTTATTGTTATTATTCCCATTTCAAAAGTAGACTAGGGAATTGTCACAGAGATGCTTTATGGATTTTGTTCCCTCGAGATAAAGATCTAGATTTCATATTCAGAGTATTCCTCCAAACAAATTTGGGTCCCCGAGCTAAAAGACCGAAACCCCTGAACTCTTCACCTTCTAAATATGAACCCAACATACACACCGAAGGGTACGAGTGGGGTACGTGGGTAGGATGAAGAGTTTTTTGGAAATGCGACAATGGGGGGCCCCATTTAGTGTGAAAACAGCCAAAAATAAAGATTCTTTCATTCTATGAAGTATCAAAGTAAATATGAGACCTTATTTGTACATTTATTTGTGCTGCTTTGGTGGGAATTTTCACAGGATCCAGGGCAGCGTATTACTCTAGCTAGATTATAAATATCATTGCCCTGGGATATAGGCTTGGATCCAATAGTCCTTCATAGATACTGTTCAAATTTTACCTAGCCAACTTTAAAGTGAATTGGTAACTTTGTAGAGGCTTGATAAAATCTGAGCTGCCTGGCCCTACATGCTATCAGTGCATGTAATATGGTGTAAAAATGAAGCCCAGGAAAAAATGCACTTCAAAATCATCATGTGCTTCACAAAAGTAAACATATAACAAGTGACCGGAAATGCCAGACTCATTTCCCCCCGCAGACTGCAGTGTTAGACTAAAGCGTACCCCAGTATGGTTTCGTAAATGGCAGTATTCAGTCATAGATATCTTAATATTAACATTGCATATTTGAAAACCTTTCTATGCCTGGCTATTTATTTATCCTTCTGAACATTATTATCCTAGACAGATACCAAAATTTAACAATTTATTAAATCAAGCCTCCACAAAGTTACCGAGTCCCTCTAAAGCAAGTATATTTTCATTTCTGTCAGTCTCCTTTATCTTGAGATATAGTTCACTGATGCAACCATGTTGTCTGGTGAGAGCTAGAAAGGCATTATCTTTGTGTAAAATGAAAGTTAATGCCTTTCTGACTCTGAGAAGGACATCAGTGTCATTTCAAAATCTTAAGATATCGATCACTGATGCAACGATAATGTCTGGTGAGAGTCAAAAGGCGTTATCTCTTTATTAAAAAAAAAAAGTTAATGCCTTTCTGACTCTGAGCAGGACATCGGTTTCATTTCAAAATCTTGATATGTAAATCATTGATGCAACCATGTCTTGTGAGAGCTAGAAAGGTGTTATCTCTGTGTAAAATGATAGGTTAATGCCCTTCTGGCTCTCAGCAGATGATAATGGTAGATAAAGAGTAATTCCTTTGGGGGAGGGAAGGGGAGGATTGGCACAAAATTAAATCCACATTCTCCACTATATACATCTTGTAATCGGTGAACAACTGAACATAATTCGTGAATTGAATACTTCCTGTGTATTTCAGTTTGGCTGATCAAGCATATGCATGCTCATTTCTCATCTAAATTTTAGACGACATCTCGCAAAATAGTCCATCGAAGCTTTGCAAAATTGCCCGATCAGGCCACCAAAGCGGCTTAGGACCTTCATCGGTGGATGAAAATGAAGAATATGTCGGGCGCCAGGCTCTTGCGGTAATCTGGGAGACGGGTGAAGTTTGAAGGCTTCGCGTTGTTTCCCTTAGTGAATGTATCCATTCTGATGCTCAGTGTAGCGAGTGATTAGCTGAGATTGGAGAATTAGAAATGAAAATATCCGGTTTTAAGATCCCAGGTCGTGATTGTATGTTGTGGCTTATTGTGGCTTATTGTCTGGATGAATTGATAGTTATGTGAAATTGAGATAGAAAGGAGGACAGAGAGAGAGAGAGAGAGAGAGAGAGAGGGAGGGAGGAGAGAGAGAGAGAAGAGAGAGAGAGAAAGAGGAGAGAGAGAGAGAAAGAGAGAGAGAGGAGAGAGAAAGAGAGAGGGAGAGATAGAGAAGAGGCAATTTTGTGTTGGAGCAGGACCCTGTTTCATAATACTTGTTATCAATAACAAATTGCAATAACTGTTATAAGCCACTGAAATCCTTGTATCTGATTGGTTCAGATCAAATTTGTCATAGAAATGTGGCAGTTTTTACTGATAACAAGTTATGAAACGGGGCCCTAGAGTTTGATGGTAAAGAAAAGGCAGAACAGAGATGGAGACATGATGACGGTCTCCTGCATTCATAAATCCTGTTAATTGCAAAATGTTAATTTCCCATATTGTATAATATTTTCTTTGTATTTAAGAAGCAAATTATTATTGTCTGACAACGTGTTTATATACTTTTTTTTGTAATATTATTATATTTTTATCATGCTATTGAACACAGAAATAAAATCAATCAAACAAACATATGGAACTACACAGATGAATGAAGTGCAGGGTATGCTGTATAAAAGAAAGAAATAGAGATCTAGAGAAATGGGTAGAGTAAAAATATTTAACAGACATAATCAATCAGTAGTAGCCATATTCTGAATTGTTTTCTTCTTCAAGTACCCCATACCAAGCAGCAAGCTAGCCGGAAATGAGTAAGGTGGATGGATGAAACAGATACTTGTGTGACATCCTTTTAATATTGATTATTACTTGTTCTTTTGGTTTATATAGCACATCATTCTATCATTTAGTATGAGAATTGCCTGCAACATAGCAGTCTTCATTTTCATAAAACTACTACATGTAGGACAGATGTTGCGCTGAGAAAAGGTTGTTAACTTGTATCCCCCAACATGTAGGTATCAAGGGTCTTGTGGCTCTTATCAGAAAAAAAAAATAATGGCTATTTTATCAGAAGTGTGTGAATGATTATAAGTCATTTAATGAAATCATGTGCTGAGAGCTAGTAAGATGTTAATTCTGTGTTAAAGGAATAAGGATATGAGTAAACACCCTTCTGCAAATCAAGAGATGAAATTGTGATTACATAAAACTAATGTTATTTTCTTCAGGTAGCTTGAATATGATGGCCTTTCATCTTGGGATAGATGTAGACCTTATATGGCTTCAGACTGTGGATTTGGAGGAATATATCCCCCTCTCTCTCTCTGTGAAAGGACATGAGTTAACACCGTTCTAGCAGATGAAAATTATTTTGTTAAAACCAATGATCTTTTTTTATATTTTCTACAGGGAGTCCTACAAGGATGGCCTTCCACCTTGAGATAGATGTATGGCTTGAGACTCTGGAGTTGAAGGAATACATCCCTCTCTTTCAAGCATACCACAATGTCAAGGTAAGACACAAAGGATGTATTTAATTTGATTGTTGACTTGGGCATGGAATATCTTTTATAGGAACTAATGTTGCAGTGCATATACTACTTAGGGGCCGTTCACAATTATCAACATTTTCACGAGCATACAAACCGGGGGAGGGGGTCAACACCCGGCGTATGCTTTCCAATTTATAAAAATGTTGATCCATATTCTCGCGCCCATCCCGTCTGATCACGGCCTCTCGTCTCGCTGGAAACTTTCCCCGCTGACCGTTAGTTCGCGCACTCCATATGTAGAAAACATGTGCGCGTACGTACGTGGAAACAATGTCAAAGATGGCAAACAATAGGGACAATAGACCTACTGACCCGGAAAATCTAACAAAATTCCTCCTTATTAATGTGGGAAAAAAAAATCAACATTTTTCTTTGTACACTTTTGGGGGGGAGGGGGGGGGGGGGTCTTGAAAAGTGTATGGTTTGTACACTTGTGAAAATGTTGATAATTGTGAATGACACCTTACTGTAGCTAGGCCATAAACATTTTAAAGTTTAAAGAGGTGGAACCTTGCGGACCCACTGAGGGTTTCATGCCGCGACGTATACTGGTCCTCTCTTGAAGTTACTTGTAGTGCAAATACAATTAACTAGTTTCACCTGCTTGTAGTTACAACGACTGCTTGCTCGACTTGTAGTTTAAAATTTTGAGAAGTCTTCTCGGCGTTATATAAACCCACCCAAGATTTATCAGGTACTCCTGCTGTGAGCATGCAGCGCAATTCAATATTTATATTTTGGGATGAGACTTCCAGCCCATGATTATTATTTTGTTGAATTGATGTTTATTTTGAAGTTTTCTACGAATTGTGCTTAAAAATTCAATATTTCCTCATAATCGTTGAATAGTGTTTTATGTGGATAGATTCTGAAATGGAAGATGACTTTGAATGCCACCCTCCTTCAATTTGAGTAGATTAATTGGATTGGTCTTGGAAGAATTTCATGCTGAGGATTCCCACAGTACAATCTGCACCTCATCCCAGATAAAGCATTTGTTCAGACAAAAATGGCACAATGGAAAATAATGTTTGCAGTGTATTTCAAGATGAGCTGCCCCTAAAAACATTAATTTATACAAACAAAATGGCTCTATAGGACATGTTGTTTGCATTGCAGTTTGAGATGAGCTGCCCCCCAACATTAATATGTACAGAATGGCACAATGGAACATTTTGTTTGTGTTGTATTTTGAGATGAGCTGCCCCAAATATAACTGAAAAATGCAGCCTCAAAAAATTACTACTGGCAAGGACACTTATGCATTGTACTGGGATTTTCCCATATCTTACGAACTGCATAATTTCACCAGCTATAAAGCCATCAAGAAATTATATGATCCAAAGCAGATTTTCCTTCTTTGAAATCTATGTTCTTTGATGATGTTTTATCATTGTTGAGTATTTTCATGCTGTAAATATGAACCGTCTTTCACACCCATTTTTTTGTATTTTCTCTTTCAAATTAGACAAGTTGCTACACAATATCATACTCCACCCCCGTCCTTGCATAACTCTAGATATTTCAGAATGATAAATGTCTGCTGAGAGCCAGAAGGATGTTAACCCGTTGACTACTGAATTCTTAAATACAGGAGCCACTTGGTTCCTGTACATGTGGTCTATGGGTTAACTAAAAGTATTTTACATAGAGTTAATGCCCTTTTGGCTCCAAGCAGACAAATTATGAGTTAACACCCTTCTAGCTGATAACAGATGATATTATAGTCCAATGAAAATTGAATGTGTCTTGCCCTCTGGCGTGGCTGGCTGCAAACATTCAAAGACGTAATAGTACTCACGTTACCTCAATCTAAGACAGACATTGAACATGAAAATGTCAGCAGCGATGGAGTACCTTACATACCAAAGACATGATGCAATGGCCCAGGAATGAAAGTGTGCTATTACATGTCGTCTGCTGAGGGCCAGAAGGGCGCTAACTCATATTAATGTGCACCTAGTTAACCCTTTCAGGACAAGAATTGATCACATTTCGTTCTTCAAATTGGCAACAATAATATTTTTCTTTTAGTGCTACATGGTTTTGATAAGGTGTAAAGTCTTTGAGAATAGTATACATGGTTATGAATTTCATGGAAAAGTTGAAAAAAATTGCCAATTTTGGTGAAAAACAATGATTTTGAACCTCTCAATGTGATGCCAATTTAAGGGTTTCAAAGCTTATTCTCGTTTTAAAAATTCCTGGCATCAAACGCAGTATGGTCATGCAATAAAAATGGACATAATATGTGCAGAAATTTGTGCTCTTTCTACTCATGCATCTGGTATATTTTTTAGAGCTCTGAATCAAAAGTTATTGAGCAAAACCACAAAATGTGGTCAGTGGTCTCAAAAGGGTTAATGCCCTTCTGGCAGTCAGGAGACAATGTGTGAAAGAGTGTGTGCTTTTATGTCGTCTGCTGAAACTCGATTTTACATAGAATTAACGCCCTTTTAGCCCTCAGTAGACTATTTAGTCTGTGGTTTGTGTCCTGTGGTTCAAGCATCATTCAGGATTTGATGGGAGAAAATACAAATTGAAAGAAGAGAATCACAGAAGTAGAAGAATAAGGCAGGGTGCCATGTTTGTGGGCTTTGCGGAAGGGGTATGCATTCCTGAGGTTGTAAATGTTATGAATGATGTGTATACAACATTAAGAAAATGAAAATACCAACTTTGAGCAGATGACATATTTTTCATAACAAGATTTTGATATGTGTAATGATTGATGGGGGGAAAATAGACCTATACAAGAGAAGGACACAGATCTGTGTTATTATAAGCTTTACATCTTGGTCTCTTGATGTCAAATAGTCTTTCACATATTGTCTGTTGAGAGCCAGAAGGGCGTAAACTCTGTGTAATAGTATAGGGCTTTGAGTTTAATGCCCTTCTGGCTGTCACAGTCTCAGACGATATGTGAAATGGTCTTACGATATCTTTCATTTATCAATCAGCCCTTCCACTGCAGTATAGGCCTTATTAAATTGTGGCACAGCTACACCGAAATTCTGAACATCTCATGATCTAAATAAATATTTTGGCCGCAAGTGAGTAAATATGGTCAGGATTGGTATTAAGCAGAAGGTCAAAACATTAAAAAAAGTGCAGGTCACAGAATGCTATGACACAGAAATGAATAAGTGATATATGTTGCATGTCAAACAAAGAAAGCTTATATCATTTTACATATCATATGTATTATTTACTTGAGGACGAATCCTTGGTTTAGATGGGTTTGAATATTGAATTCCTAGGAATTTTTCATTGGTATAAATAATTCTTTGTTTGGTGTTCTTCATGCAAGTTTGAACAAAAGATTTAAGAAGAATTGATTCCAATAGCTGCAAAGTTTGGACCTAGAAAAAAAAGAGTTGGAGAAGACAAGCTTCATAGCTGACAGAGCGGGATAAAATTACAGTCATACACAAATTTGGTATTTTGTTCAAATTTGTTACAATGAATGTTTCAAATGAAGTGAGTCACTGCATGCCTGTACTTTCTAAGAGTATTGTTCCTCATTTTTTTCAATGAAATGTCGAACTTTTTTCTCTGATAAAAGTTAACAAAAGTTAAGCTGATCTGAATGCATGTAAGAGGTATGAAAAGTGGAAGCCAATGTAACTGATCCATAAATAAGAGTTTCTCAATATTAATTCTTTGTTTATGGTAATAAACCTTGCTCCAAAATTCTAGGTGTTACAGATGGTTAATCTGATTGGTATCTCAAAAGACTCAAAGGGGATTGAATCATACTCTATTACAGCTTCAAATATCAGATCTTCATTCCATGAAATCTTTCAAGTTTTGGTTGATGGGGAACCTTAACTGTGTCAAAGAAAACAAGTAATAATGGACTAATTTCAACAAATGGCCAAGGACACACTGACTACTGTTGCATCTTACCCGGACAATACCCCTCACACCGATAATGGGTCGTTATCCAATTACCTCATTATCAGCTAACTAAGCTGGCTAGTTGAAAACCTTGTCTGTCTCCCCATCCAGTGATGAGGGATAAGAGCGTGACCTAATGTGACCTCTCTTTTGATCTGGACTTGCAATAGGATAGAGAAGAGTTTATTTATTTTTTGGAAATTTGTCCGTTTTATTCATTAATCTCATTTTCTATTTACCAGTATTCATTGTGGCCTTGCTTTTGTTATATTTTCTTGTCTTTGTATTCTCCTACTTCTTATGATTTCAAGTTGTGTGAATGCCTAGTGATAGTGGAACACGTAAAGTATAAAATAACTGTCACTTATTGTAAACTAGGAATTAAACAGCATAAAATGGATTTGGCCTAATAAGGTTATACTGTGTTCCATTTTTCATATTTTTGTACATGCACCTGGTTTTAAAAGTTTTAAAAAATCGTTATCCACGATTGAAAATCTTTGCTGGATTTGAAGTCAAAACACAAAATGACCGACAATGTGCCTTCCAGACTTGTGTCCTGAAGCAGCAGCTTGGAACAGTTTTGACAACAAATAATGAAACAGTTTGGACTTAAAAGTTCAAATAAGAGAAGACACAGACGATAAAATAGAACATATGAATATCAGACCGATGCATTCTGTAATTGTTAGATTCAATCATGCAATAAAATCAAAGAAAATAGTCAAAATGCCACCGTAATCATTCTAGCAGCTCTCAAGTCTGTCCTTCCCATCCCTTATTTGTCACGGAGGTTAAGCCTGTTGGGAAATCACCTCCAAATTAGGCAGCCCGGCTGGCTGGCTGTGTGAGCATTTCTTGTACTCTGCTTTTTTTTTTCACTGTTTGGGCAGTAAAGCAAAATCTGTTTTCATCACGAAGGCAAGATTGTTTACACAGGAACATACTGAGTGCACAGAGAATGCAGGAGACAGGCACCATGTCTTTGTGCGCATGACTGTCAACATAAGACATAATTTTTGCAGGCCAAGTCGATAAAAAAAATCAAGAAGACTCTAGAGCTGGAACCCAAAAGGAATGTTCAATCCATTTCTTTTTACACCACATCACCATATTTGAGCTTATAATGTACCCGCACACAATTTTCCACAATGCCAAGTCAAAAATACCGGTAATACATTGTAGTTTGAAATATAAGATTTTGCCTATCATCCAAACAAGCTGTCAAAATTCAAAATAAAATGCAATTAATTTTCAAATTATAATCTTAATTTAGCAATCACTGTGAGATGGCACTGTTCAAGTTCTACCAGTTTAATGCCACTTTAATATGAGAAAAAGACTAGAAGGGAATCTTTCTCTTTGAGATATTTTCTTTCAAAATGTAAAATCGTACGACCAGAACTCAACTTTATCTTTAAGTGTGCATTTCCTAAAATTTTGTACCGGTAAGAATCACGCTGCATGATTTTCAATTCCCAGAAAATTGCACCGTTTATACATGTATTTCATGTGCAGACATGTAGGCCTGTATTATTTCATTGGCATATCATCCTAACATGTACATGTAGTTCAATATTAGCGTCTGTATATGTACAAATACATGTACATTGCAGAATAAAGACTGGGTTCCAGTATATTAGGTGCGTTCGTGTTTATTTAGTACATGAAGGTGTGTTTGATAGCAAACATCAATACAATGTGAAGAAGTCAAGTCATGCTTGGCAGGATAATGAACTATGTACACGTATATAAAGTAATATATTCCATATTGTCTGCTGGGAGCCAGAAGGGTGTTCAGTAATATTGGTTTTTCCCCCCATAGAATTTATGCCCTTCTGGCGCTCAACCGACGATATGTGTTTTACACTTTATTATAAATAACAATATGCATGTATGTAGATACAAATTAAGTTACCACATCTTCCCAATTTATTCAAATCCATCTCTCTTTAGAATTTTTAGAAATATTTTTAATTGATTTTGTGAAGGTGTTCTTGAAAATGATCCAAAATTCTTATTTTTCTAAAGAATAGTTTCTCTTTGTTTTATCAATTTTGTCTAAATCATTTCTTTTGCAAAGCTTGAAACTCTTATGATTTCCATTTTGAAGCTAAGTTTTAATAGATAAGAATTTAATTACAGAATGGCAATTCTGATATGTTTATTTGATTTTACAAAACCTATTGGACACTCAGATTGTCTCCAGAGAGCCAGAAAGAAATTAACAGAAAAGCATTTTTGGCATCAGTTAACATTCCTCTGGCTCTCATTTTAGGGTTATTCATCATATAATTTGCACGTCGGATGCATTCATTCTTGACTTAAAGGCATTGATTAACTTTGCCCAGGATTGAAAAAAAAAAATCACTGTTCCAGCTAATGCTGGAATCATAATTGCAAACCTTTAGCTCAGACAGGAATCGCCTGAGTTTTATAAGCTGATCGGTCGTTTATATATCAAGATATTAACGATTGAACATTGATGTCGGGATAGAGTACCACCGAACCCTAAAGAACTCTTACGGTTGGCATACCTCGCTCTATCACAGAATACCGTACGGGCTGGAAACCCGCTCTGAAATCGCCAAGCGTTGGTGCTTGGTTTTAGTGACTGCAGCACAGTGAAGAAGTGCTAGCGATTGATCGCAATTTTCTCTTTTTTAGGATAGTAAACGGGTTCCATTTTCTCTCATACTTTCACATATCCTTAATTATATATGTAGTTAGAGGACTGCACACAATTCACTGGCATTTGAGCTGATTTTACAATTTTTCACAAAGTTAATCAATCACTTTAAGGGCGATTCCACATGGGAAAAACAACAACAAAAAAATTTAATTTCAGATTTATACTAATGAAAACCAGTTTAATAGTCCCAAATAGGCAAATCCTTAAATCACAAGAATCTGAAAAAACTTTTCCCACATCTCAATCAGGATTCGCACAATGCATGTTTGATGCATGGAATTGGAAATGAGAACTTCAAAAATGCAACCATGTTCTGGTAATTCCGTTACCAAAGTTATATACCTCAATATAATTAATGTAAGTGGACTATTTGGGTATGAACGAGTTCATGTGAAAGAATGAGTACATCTGCAAGAATGAGTACATCTGCAGATAACGAATTGGTGAGAAGGGGACGGAAGTCCAAAATTAGTGCATAGCTTTCAAAAATGTGAGCAAAATATCTCTCATTTGTAATTCCGTTACCATGGAATTGCCCTTAAGCTAAAAGGCTAAATGTATTGTTTGTAGAGTGAACAGCTTTATTCATACATGGACTGGCATAGATAGACCCCTTTCCACAGATAGGTCACCAATACTCGCCATATCTCTTTTATTATTTTTTTTTCTTTTTAATAAGATATTCTGTATGAAAGAAAGAAGAGTTTAATCAGAAAAATTCTTTTGTACAAGGTTTCCAAGTGTGACCTCCCACATGGCATGACGTAGGATTGTTTAACTTCAAAGTTGAACCAGGACAATTCATTAACCCACATACTGTACTACAGGGACAACCAGCTACAAAGGAAAGGCGATGAAGTCATTACAAAAGTAAATATATCTGGCCATGACTTTAGTTCCAGTGAACGGGGGAAGGTGGTGGCGTTAGCAAACAGAAAACAATCAATCAGTGTGGCTAAGCAAGTCGTTATTTGATTTGTAACAATCGAGGGAGTACGTCACAAAAGGAAACAAGATTAATTCAGAAGAGAAAAGAAAAGTAAATGCAAAATGTATTTTATGAGCGAAGAGATCTTTAGAATTAATACAAATTTGAGAAATTACCTGGATAGAAACTTTTTAGTTACAATTTCTTTGACTTTGAGATTTATTGAACATAAAAAGGGAGTCCAATTCATCATTTTCTATTTATGGTCAGTAATGTTGTTGACATTTCTCCTGGAACTGGCCATAAAACTTTGATACAATGCCCGAGTTTTGGCTTGATATTGATATTCAGCATTTTTATGGCAAAAAAAAAGAAAGAAAAAAAGAAGGGTGGTCTACACATTTATATACAGGGGTTTGAATAGTGATATCTCTATGCACTGACACTTAATCACTTTGTTTGATAGTAATTTGGGGGCAAACAATGAAAATGAATGAAATAGGTCACTCCTTTGATGTCTGAATTTCAATTTGAACTTACAATTTCTTACCAGTCAGTCAATTTCAATTTCTCATACTTGGGTGATCAGTCAGTAATCCCTCAAACTGAAAGCTTTATGGAATTGTATGTTGAGCATCTGTGCTTGCAGACTATACGCTGGAAGCTCTTCTGTCAGCTGACCTGTCACCTGACATGTCTGTTATGAACTCTTGCGATAATATCTTGTCACAGATGTATCCCATCAGCTGTACATCAGGAAAAAGATTAAAGGTTATTTTGTTCAGCTGATGGAACTTCATTTTATAAGACAAACAGGCTAAAAGTAGAACTTACTGATTCTTTTTTATCATGCAGCAAAATATGGTAGGTTACAGGACATCCCCATATATAAGACCAACAGCCCATGATACTGGTGGCCCATGAGACCGATGGCTCATGAGATGACCCACCTATGAGACCAATATACACGTACCGACTACATGTATGTCCATCTAGTGAACCCTCAGGAAAGTTCTCAGAAGGCCGACGAGACCGACATTGTCGGTCTTATTCGCTGTTGGTTTCATGGACTGTAGTTTGTAGGTTATTTGGAGCAGCAAACTTAGTGGAAATCTTAACCCTGAAAAACTGCAGCATACGGCACAAATGATAATTGTACTGCATGTTCTTCTAAGTTATTCAGGACTACCAACTTAATGTCATCGTCCTCTTTGGCTCACTGCTCAACTGTATTTTCTGCCAAACTTTTAATTCATGTGTGGCAGATTTGTAGGGAAAATTATTGTAAATTTGTATTGCTTCCAAGAGATTTTTATTGCTTAGTCATTGCCGGATCTCCTCGACTGCCTTTAATGTTTTCTGTGATGTGAGAATGAATGCTTGGTAACACAATGTGGTTATGTGGTGGGCCGGCCACAGACATTTCGTTCAGTTGACAGTGATGATCATTGACGGAAAAATGGCAAGATTCGTAGCTTATTTGCAGCTAGGAGAGAGATAAGCTATTTTTACGATCTAGAACTTGTCAGTGGCTCATCACACTCACAGTTCGATACCATGCTAGATCGGCTTTAGCCATGAAAGAACTAATGGAAATAATGAACTAATGAAAATTGACTACTGTAAGACCAAAATTTGTTTTAATTAATGCTCCACACTAAAATTTTGGCAGGGGATCTGGGTCAAATTATTAGAATATGTGTGCATGGGGCCCTGTTAAAATTTTGAAATTTGGGGGTTTGGATTTAGAATTTGGATGCCCATGTGTACAAGAAGTTGAGCCCTGCTGTATGAAACTTTCACAATTATAACTTACAGTCATTCTCATGGCAAGAAACTTCTGCAAGCTTAGACAAAAATTGGTGTTTTGGGGGCAAGTCCAAGCTATTTTGTCCCATTCATTACCGACTACATCTAAAATTTTAGTGTACATGTACACCTGGGCCCCATTTCATAAAACCTGTTATCAGTAACAAGTTAAAATAATTGTTATAAGCTACTAAAATCCTTGCAATTTATTGGCTGAGAGCAAATTTGTCGGTAAAAATCACTGACAAGACACGTGATGAAACGCCCCCCAGACTTGTTATCAATGACAACTGCCCATTTCTATGACAAATTTGCTTTCAGCCAATCAAATTCAAGGATTTCAGTAGCTTATAACAATTATTGTAACTTGTTACTGATGACAAGTTTTATAAAAGGGGGCCCAGTATCTGTTTATACGCTATGAAGCTGACACCCTTACTAGAGCTCGTATCAGACAGAATATCAAGTGAAATGTCAATTCATGTCCTGATTCCATAATACAATGATAAAGTACTTGGTAATATATGGGACATACCTTGGAATTGCCCTTTGATTAAATTGTGATTCAACAACAAGATGATGCTGTCCAACATAAGGGTATGCATTGAGGAGGATTTTTAGGAATCTCCCTTTCATTTTTCCAGCTGTCACAGGGGACTTGGAAAGCACTCAGTATTATTTCACTGATGATACCTCCATTAGTTGCAAGTATCTGACTATATGGGAAACTCCTAAGTGCTGCAGAATCCATTTCTTTTAGAATAGGGTGGCCATGCCCTATGTAATATGGTTCTTAGATGAGAATATTTTAAATGAAAATAAGTATCAAAATCTTTAAATTGACAACCTTTTATTGGAATGTAAAATTATTCTTTCTCCTAATTCAAAGTGGCATTTACCCCATCAAGTTATCTTTATATTTACAGTTTCATTTTATATCTGTGTTATATTTTGTCTCAATATTAGTTATAAGAATGAAAAATATAATTGCTGCCAATTTGAGTAGGCAAAGCAGATTCATTCAGATCCTTGGAAAGTGTTTTTTCCTCCATAGCTTTGTACCAAGTGTAAGAGGAGATGGTCTTACAGATATTCTTTTAGGCTTAAAAAAAAAAAATATCTACATTATATAAGAAAAAAATAATTGGTGCCAATTTGAGGATGCATATCTTTTGATAATGTTTTTCCTCTGTGAGTTAATACTAAGTGAGAGAGGAGATGGCTCTAGAGATGATGAGCATAGGAGACAACATTCCTGTCTGTATGGACAATATCAATTACCAACTAAGATGAAAATACTATTTAGGGCTCCTCAAAATCCATTAAAAAAAACCCTCCCGCGAGGACCCATGGAGGAGGATTTGTTTTCTTACCAAGTAGTCTTATGTTTCATACTTCATAAGATTGATAAAACCATAAGAGAGAAGCTGCCAAATATTACATGGAATGGTATAATATTTTTTTGGATGAGTGGTCTTGTAACTGGAAGGTCCAGGGTTCAGGGTTCAAAAGCAAAATGATGCAATAGTGCTCTTTGGTTACAGAAGCAGTTCGGCCTAATGCTCAATCACCAAGTCCATAGGATATGACTTGAAGACAGAGGTCTCTATCTCACTTATCTAGATAAAGCATACCTACTCAGTAGTCTGGCAAAATAGAAACATCATCATCGTCATCATCATCATCATCATCACTCAACGTTAGGATTGACAGGAAAGAAGAAATCATGACTTCTGTGTAGGGCCTATAACAGAATGTATTTAATTGTTCATTCATGAAAGTTCTAAAGTTGAGTTCTGGTCATAAAATTACATTGTGAAAGAAACTGTCTCATAGCAATTGGGAAAGATTGATCATGTCTACATAAGAACTGTTTTATAATGTGAGGTTTTGGAATCATCAACAATTCAACATGATAAGATATTGCCCCAATCTCGATGAAAAGCACATGTACTGCACACAGAAATGGGTATGTGGGACTGCACACACAAGTGGCATGAATGTTCGGCCTGAAAATTTCAGCTATTTCTCGTCATATTACGAATATGGGGGCATTTGAAGAGCTACCCTTTTCGGGGGACACTTCTAGTGTGATGTTCTTCCAAACTGACATAAAAAGAATGAGAAAGCTCACAAATTATTTCTCACCTCTCCCAGAACTGAACCTCATCTTTAATGCTTCCACACCCACATGATGAAGACCACTAAAAATATATGATAAAAGTCAGAATACCTTTTATCATGTTATCAGACAAAACAATAATGGTGTTTGAACATAGAGACTATAGAAACCTGGCTGGGATATATACTGGGAAATGATTTGTGATGGGACAATGATTATCCCTTATGAATACCAGGGTCCTAATGATGCGCAATCCCCCTCATGCGATGTGCCCTGGTACTTCAGGGGTTGTTATGAATTTTATATCAAGTGTTCATAATTCTGTCTGATACCATCGAGATCCATAATGGATATGGTAATCATGTGTATATGTCATTACTCTCTCTCTCTCTATATGTTCTTTTTTTGTGTGTGTGCTGCAAGGATTATTATGAGAATTTCATATCAAGCATTCATAATTCTATATGATACTGCAGAGATACATAATGGACCTGTTAATCGTGCGTATATGTCATCACTCTCTTGGTTTCCATATTTTTTACTCATCCGTCCGACACCCAACCTCGAGAGGATGCTAGATTTTGTAATTGATATGATCGAGGTGTCGCCTTTTTTCTCTCCTCTTCTTCTTCTTCGTCATCTGTTTCTCTCTTCTTCCTTAGATCGTCTGCTGAGAGCCAGAAGGGCGTTCTCTCATATCTCTTAGTTAGTTAATGCCCTTTTAGCTCTCAAACTGCAGATGATGTTCTGATTTGATGAGTGTAATCGGTCATTCAGGCAATGCTCTGACATCAGAGGAGACATATAGAGGAAGAAAGAAGAAGAAGAGGAGAAGAAAGACCAGTAGAAGGGTAAGGATTGCCAAGGAGAGTTAGGAGAAGAAGAAAGAGAGGGGAAGAAGAAAGAAGAAGAAGAGAAGAAAGAAAAGTAGAAGGGTAAGGATTGCCAAGGAGAATTAGGAGAAGAAGAAAGAGAGGGGGAAGGAGAAAGAAGGAGAGGAGAAGAAAGAAAAGTAGAAGGGTAAGGATTGCCAAGGAGAATTGGAAGGAGGAGAAGAAGAAGAAAGGGGGGGGGGGCAGGGAGAAGAAAGAAGAAGAGGAGAAGAAAGAAAAGTAGAAGGGTAAGGATTGCCAAGGAGAATTAGATAGAGGAGAAGAAGAAGAAAGAGAGGGAGAAGAAGAAAGAGAGGGGGAAAAGAAAGAAAAGTGGAAGGATAAGGATTGCCAAGAAGAATCAGGAGGAGAAGAAGAAAGAGAGGGGGAAGAAGAAAGAAGAGGAGGAGAAGAAAGAACAGTAGAAGGGTAAGGATTGCCAAGGAGAATTAGGAGGAGAAGAAGAAAGAGAGGGGGAAGAAGAAGAGGGAGAGGGGGAAGAAGAAAGAAGAAGAGGAGAAGAAAGAAAAGTAGAAGGGTAAGGATTGCCAAGGAGAATTAGAAGGAGGAGAAGAAGAAGAAAGAGGGGGGAGGGAGAAGAAAGTGCCAAATGTAGGGATCTATTGAGAGCAGAAACATATGGTAGAAAAATAATAAAATAGTAGGAAAAGTAGAAAGTGGTCTACATTGCGGAAGAAACTAACTGCATGTGAACTTTACTTGAAAGCAAATCTGGATGGGAAGGGGGTTTACAAATGAAAAATCAGCAGTTTTTTTTTTTTTGGGGGGGGGGGGGAGGAGGGTGTCAGTAAAAATACAGTCTTTTAGATTATGATCATTGACATTGGTGTCCAGTGGTGGTATGAGTGAGTGCATCAGTGGAGGCAAATGATACAGTGTAGTTGACATCATTCTTCACTCCTGTTTAAGCCTTTCAGGACAGGAATTATTTAAGCGCTAAATTGATAACATTTTGTTCTTCAAATTGGCAACAATAATCTTTTTCTTTTAATGCTACATGGTTCTAATAAAATGTAATATCTTTGAAAACAACATACATGGTTAGGAACTTTGTCGAAAAGTTTTTTAAAATGGCCAATGCGATAAAAAAAAAATGATTTTGAACCTCTCACTGTGTTGCCAATTTAAGGATTTTAAAGCTTATTCTCCTAGTAGAATTTCCTGGTATCAAACGCAGTATGGTCATGCAACAAAAATGGACACAATGGGTGTAGAAATTTTTGCTCTTTCCACTCATGCATCTGGTATATTTTTAGGGCTCTGAATCAAAGTATCAAACGTTATTGAGCCAAACCACAAAATGTGATCAATTGTCTCGAAAGGCTTAAATTGAACTTTTAGTTTAGTATGTTGTAAAACTAAAAAGCCCAATGTATTTTATCATTCTCAAACCTGTTATGATAACAATTTTATTATACTAACTTCATATTTTCATATTGGTCTGTCTGATGCATTTGTAGCTCTTCCAATTCCATTACATTTTGCTGAAGTACAGTTCACAAAGCAAAATAAAGTTTACAAGGAAGAGAAAATCGTATGGTACTGCATTGCACTACCCTTTGGCCCTGCACTATAAAAACAGATTGAAACTTGTTTGTAGTTTTGCTAACTCTGTTTGTTGAAAAACGGCCTTTGTTGTGATGATTTGACTGCTGGCTTTCTCACAATAAAGCTGCTAGGATTTACATCTTTTTTCATTGTGGTAATTTGACAGTCAACTGATCATCACAAGCCCACGCAGTTTGGATGTCATAATATTTCTTTTGATGCAGATTGAGCCAGAATTTATGCTTGGCTGCCAGTATTATGACCCATCACAATGGGAGCTGGCTCAATGTATTCTCTGTTGGTATTTATCATACCACTTTTTAATGTCTGATATGATATTCATATTGGCAGGGATGAGCTGTAGATATATATATCTTGAAGGGTAGGTTGAGTTCTGGGAAAGGTGAAAAATAATTTGTCAGCTTTCTCATTCATTTTATATCAGTTTAGAAGAACATCATAGTAGAAATGTCGCCTGAAAAGGATATCTCTTCAAATGCCCTTATATCCGAAAGATAACGAGAAATAGCTGTTCGGGCCAAACATTCATGCCACATCTTTGTGCAGTCCCATATGACCATTTCTGTGTGCGGTGCATGTGCTTTTGAGTGAGTTTGGGTTGATTTCATACTATCTTGATGATTCCAAAACCTCACAGTATACACCAATCCTTATTTAGACATGATCAACCTTTCCCCAATTGCTTCCAGACAGTTTCTTTCACAATGTAATCGCATGACCAGAACTCAACTTTATCTTTAATTGTAGTTCTCCAAAAAGAAAACGAGACAGTGACTTAATACAAGGTGGCTTATCTTGGCAAAAGGGCATTAACTCTCTGTAAACCTTTTAAATCAAGAATGTGTGAAATATATATGTTTTCTTGTACAATACATATTTAAATGTTTCAGACTGAAATGATTTCTAAATTTTGATCCAGGGAGCAGTTATTAATGAGTGAACATTTAACTTGTGAAGTGAAAATCTGTGCTTTGAACAATGAAGTATGATGAATGACAGTATCATATTGGCACTGGAAAAGTTGGCTTTGGTAATAAAAAAAAAAATGCACAAAAAAGATGTTTTTAACAAAGAAGTGCAATACACACCACTGTAACAGTTTATTGGCACAGTAGAGAAGTTGGCTTGATATGGAAAAACAACATTGAAAAAAAATATTGCTTTAACCCTTTCAGGACAGGAATTATTTATGGGCTAAATTGATCACATTTTGTTCTTCAAATTGGCAACAATTATATTTTCTTTTAGTGCTACAAGGTGCTAATAAGGTGTAAAATCTTTTTAATTAATATACATGGTTACAAACTCTGTCAAAGAGTTTTAAAAAATTGCCAATTTTAATAAAAACACTGATTTTGAACCTCTCATTGTGTTGCCAATTTAAGGATTTCAAAAATTATTCTCTTTTTAAAAATTCTTAGCATCTAACAGAATATGGTCATCCAACAAAAATGGACATAGTTTTTGCAGAAATTTTTGCTCTTTCTACTCATGTATCTGGTATATTTTTTAGAGATCTGAATCAAGTTATTGAGCCAAACCACAAAATGTGGTCAATTGTCTCGAAAGGGTTAAACATGAAGTATGAAATCAACACATTACATGCTAATGTTTCCCATTAACTCAGGAGAATGACAAAAGAAAATTGACATTTCCAGAAAATTAACAAATTATTCAGTCGTGCAGAGTATAATAGCTTAATGCATCATGTTATGAAATGTGTGAACATTGTCATTACCATTTACATAATCCAAACATTTCAATAGGCAGTACAATGCAGTGAAGAAATTACCCTTGAGTTGATCACTTATATGATATAATATTGTTTGTGATCTATACCACTTTCCATATTTGGCCTTTTTCACGCTGACTCATATTGAATTTTGCTAATTGATGTGTATTATTAAAATCAACAAGTACATGTCAACAAAGTTACTGTATTTACTGAGTGTTTCCCACACTTCCCCAGCTTCAGGAAGCAGTCCTTTGACGATCATAAACGAGGTCGCGGTTCGGTGGAATGGAGAAATGTGTTTGAAACGTCAAGCATGAGATTAAAAAATATGGACAAAACAAATGACTGCATGATAAATAAATCACTCTCTATAGAACTAGTTATTGTTCTGCGACAGATGACCAGCGTTGATTGTAAAAACTGATTTCTTTTCATTTTTAAACTGTATTGTGTTTGGTCATTTGTGGGCATAGAGCATGTCAAAAGAGAACTGAAAGATATTTGAAAATATGATACATATAAATATATCTGCCATGTAGAAAAGATGAAAAATAACCAAATTTCATCTGCTAAAATCTGAAGTAGCTCTTATCTTGATAGACCAAAATTTTGGTTTAACATTTCACCATATAGCCCCTAGACATTGAATTAAATTGCTCTGGTTACTTGCAATTGTTAATTTGGAAGGAAATTTCTAGTTTTTATCTTGTGAAAATATCTGAAATTTTGAGAATGCTGGATGCTTTTATTGGCCTTTATTTCAAATAAAACCTTCAGGTGTTTAAATCTCCTTAACAATTACTTTTATAAATACGGATCTTTTAAGGACAGATTATGTCCCATTATATAGTTCTATATCTTGTGCTCGTAGATCTATCTCAATAAGGTTGTTGCTGTCCAATGTTACTTGTGTTTGTTATGTGTTCCTTTTCAATGCTATGTGTTCTCTTTCACAAACACAGTATTTATTTTGCACAGTTATACAAATAAGACAAGACTAAAGTGACCTCTTTTGTAAAGGGAATTTGTTTAACTGAACTGTTCTTTAAATCTTCTTTAATTTTTTTTTTGAAGAAGCTTAGGCTTACAGAGGATAACCCCCAGATTTTTATCTTAGTGTACTAATTCCACCATTGTCTAAATTTTCTAAGCTTTTTTACCATAAAATGTAATCTCTTGCAGTTAGGCAGATGTCCTTTTAGTATATTTGCCTCCAGTGTGGATTAAATTAATCCCTCCAAGTTTAAATAAGATGACCCCTTTCTGTTTTTTTCTATGGTATTATCCTTCAATATAAACATAAGGAAAAGGGTCTCAGCCAAAGGAAATGGACTATTCCATTTGTAGATATAGGTAAATATCATTTAAATAACACTTACATAATTTAGGACGATGTATTTGAAATGTGAATAGGAATCAAAAGAAAAAGTACAACTGCATGTATATGTGAATAATCAAAAGAAAATTTAAAGTTAGGAGAACTGTTGACATTCGATAGATTTTACCTAAAATGTGAAGGACAGAGATGCAGTATGAAAAACATCATCTGCAGTAGTTATACTTACGGTTTCAAATGATAATTGTTGGAGATCTTTTTTATTTGTTAACATGCCACAGAATGTTTCGACTGCATTAGCAATTTCTCAGATGTACAAAAGTCTTTTTTTAAGTTAATGCCCCAAGCAGCTCTAGGACAATCTCTTTCAAAGCAATTACATCTCATTGTTCAATAATGTTTTTAACCCCTTTTCATCCTTGGGTTTTAAATGTTTCATTGAAAGTTTACTTTTACCCAGAGAGAAACTTTTATAGTTATTCAGCAGGACTTCTTGGCGATTAAAGCAATAACACACAATTTACTGGGGGAGCAAACAAGTTCTTACAATGTCTTGATTATTGCCTGAATTCAATCTTGGGGTACCAGTTTGGCCCTTAACCCTTTCAGGACAAGAATTATTTAATGGCTAAATTGATCACATTTTGCTCTTCAAATTGGCAACAATAATATTTTCTTTTAGTGGTACATAGTTCGAATAACTTGTAATGTCTTTAAAAAAAATATACATGGTTAGGAATTTGCCGTAAAGTTTTAGAAATTGCCAATTTTGATGAAAAAACAATGATTTTGAACCAATCAATGTGTTGCCAATTTAAGGATCTCAAAGTTTATTCTCGTTTTAAAAATTCCTGGCATCAAACGCAATATGGTCATGCAATAAAAATGGACAAAGTATGTGTAGAAAATTTTGCTCTTTCTACTCATGCATCTGGTATATTTTCTAGAGCTCTGAATAAAAAGTTATTGAGCCAAACCACAAAATGTGGTCAATTTTCTCGAAAGGGTTAATGCAATTTAGGCCTGTTCGGAATCAATTTCAGGTCGTGTTTATGGAGAATTCATCTGATGATGTCATGGGAAAATAATGAGCCATTTATTTGCGCAATCTCAACGGATGGATAGCATGTTTTATCCCTTCTTAGAATGTTGTTTAGAAAAGGTATTGATTGTGGATTCCACTGTATTGTGTCTACCGAAGTGTCTTCCTTCTATTCACCTGTGACCCCCATCAGGCCCATGCATACATGGTCCCTGTTTCATACCATGAAAACTTACCAGTGCATGGTAAAGAGGTAGTCTGAAAGGCAGACATTATTTTTAAGATAGTCCTTCGTTTTTGACCATCACATGACCGTTAAATCGATTGTGAACACCCAAAGTTACATTAGGATATCAGTTGCTGATAATTTCTTGAGGTGAGGAATTGTAATGAAAGCACCAATTAGAAAGCCACTTCAGGGGGAAATGTCCCCAAAAGAATGTGCTTTTTGGGAAAAGGGTCCTTTGTGGCCTCTGTTGTTCTGGAGTACAATAGATAAAGGCCAAATATAAAATGCATATGTAAATATTTAGCCTTCTGAAACTATTTCTGGATTTCATTTGTAGTTTCAGTCACTTCTGGTTTTAAATGTCAATATTTGTAAAATGTAATTGATGTATTAATTGATAAATACACCATACTACATGTAGATACAAAACGAATGAAGAATTATGTGTGTATATATACACTTGATGGATATAATATTGACTGACTCGCAGTATTGTATTACCCTAGTTACCAGATTTCAAGCAAGGACACAGCGTATGCACCATCTCCACTCCCTGTGTGTAGTAGATCGAGTGTGTTCCTGCAATATATTCTCTATTCACATACTATATGTGCATGAAAAGAATGGCCAAGTGGTAATCACATTTTCTTAAATGTTGATTTAAAAAGTTTCATTTTGCAGACTACATTGATGATAGAAAGAAATGTGGTCTTTGTTTTGTAAAAAAAGGGGGCGGTTGGACTTTAGTTCAGCATTCAGATAAACTCAAAACTGTGTCAAAACCTACTAGTGCAGTAAAAGGCAACTGTTGTCATCTTGTTGACACAATTTGGAAGTTTTCTTGTATTCTAATGCTTCTGGAAAGTGGTAGGAGGTCCTTTTGATATTCAGGAAGAAAGCTTTGTTGTGGGTTCTTTCACGTTCCACCATATACATCAGAGAGGTAGTTGTGGAAACGCTTGAACTACTAGGTAAACTTAGACTGAATTTGGTGAGCAGTGAGTTGAGAAACTTCCTGCATATTTTCATGGCTTTGTCTTGGGTGAGGTAAAACAATGCCTGGAATTTGTGTAATATGTAGAGTTAATATTCATAATCAATTTTTGTTCGAGGGGGTGAGCACTTCATTATTTTATGAAAACGATTCTATACCATGTATTGTAGTAACTGTAGCATGGAAGACTGCACAGTGACTTATACAACAGATGTAATTATGTCTTTTTGAAATATAGCAAACAGGATTCCTTTGCATTCATACATAACTCATTATTTCATTTTCAAACAAACTATATAATCGTATGTTGACTTTCTCGCTTGCACTTTGAAATGAGTACTAGGAGTAGGAGTTTGTGCCTGTCACTGCGGTATTTGTGGTCGATTCAAATGTACATGCGTGAGTCAAGGTGAAATTTCATGTTCCATGTTTGTTTTATGGATTGGAATCCTGTGCAATGTGCTGTCTAGACAAGGCATTTCAACTTCATTTGCTTTTCTAGACTCTGGGGATCAAAAAATGGATGCATTGTAGAAAGCAATGCCTTGAACATTATGGAATTCGCCTACATTTTTCAGTCTATGCTGCCAAAGTACAGTTGTATCCACAAAGTTTAATAGAGGTATTTTGTTCTAGGGCGATTCGGTGCAATGTGTCCCGTACAACATATTTGTCTTTTTTTCCACGCTTTTCATCCAAAAATGAAGAATATCTCGATATGACCATCGAATAATGGTACTTTCTGGTATCGCCACCTATAGTCATGGTCATATCAAGAAATTTTTCGTTTATGGATAAAATATATGGATAAATGTCATATGTCGTATGGGACACTCTGTCTGCACGGAATCGGCCTTTACGTACCTGATACAAACAATGACTGTTGTCTTATTTGAATTGTGTTCATGGACCTTATGACAAGATATCGAGGTTTGTATTTCTCAACTGTTGATTTCTTAAGAAACTAGTCTAGGCAGAATCCAACTTCAAACAGAATTTCTGGTTTCCCAGCTGCATATATTGCCATTTGTTCTTACCTCCTTAGCATCTTAGGTCTCTTTTTTTCTATGAAGACATTGTATAAAGTATAGGCCTTTATTTGCACTATGCTTTACAACAGTACCAGAATAAACCTGACAGTGACATGTTCCAATACCTTGGTTTTTGTTTTGTTTTGTTTTTTTCATTCAGGAAATGTTATAATATTCTACTGAAAAGATTTTTCTTGACCTTTGACATTTTATTTTCCGTCACTACCAGAACTCAGATTACCGTTATAACAGGACAAGAATATTCCTGACATTGACTTGTTCTAATTCCTGGGTATTTTGATTTTGTTCATTTCTTACAGGATCTGCTGCATTGGACTGAGAAGAACCTTCTTGACCTCGGGATCCGCAATGCTGCTCACCGAGCTAGGCTGGTGTCCAACCTTGTCTACATCAGAGAGAAACTCAAACGGACAAGCATAGCTGGTATGTTTGTCTTCAATTAACACTTTGATGAAGATTGCATTTTCATCTAAAAGTGTATTTCCATTGCAGTTCATCCCTATTTATGTCAGGCTTACTGTAAATCCAGAAACTTTCACCTCATGAAACGTTTAATAGTGAAATGATAACAAGGACTTTATATTTGCAATATGAAACTGTTGCCAGGGACACAAATTCAGTGTAGTAATTTAATCACAATCACATAATGTCATGAAACTTTGGCAAATTTGAGTTGTCCCCTATTGATTATAGTCGTTAGTTCTATGTCCTATAGTCTTTCAGTCCTCAAGGTGACGGATATAGAAAAGTAAAATTACTTATGGTATAAAGAGCTCTCCCTAACAAGTTGAAAGAACACTGTTTAATAGCATGCAATTTAGAGGTTGTGAGTAAATATGCTTCATGTTTCTTTGATTTTGTCATCTCTTGCAAAATGAATAATGACCGTTATTTAAAAAGTATGTTGCCTATGTGGCAATATTTCTGCACTTGGAGATGAAGTGCAGAGCTGTCTTTCTGCACTCTTGCCATATTCTTCAAAGAAAGTGATCTATCATATCCATGAATGAATTTATTACATAGCAGCCTCCATTACAGCATCTGTTGCCACGGTGACACAACTTCACGAGTTTACTTTGCATTTTACGAGGGGGTCATTGGAGGAAATTGGAAAGGCTAAGTAATGGAAGGAAGAAATGTGCACTTGATTAATTGGTTGAACCTCGTACCCCAAAACGCCATCACGTTCGTTCTTTCGTTCTTTGGGATGAGTTATGGAAGCTCCTTGGAACCCCTCTTATGGGATGTGATCAATTTATGGACCTGTCAATGCATTTCCTGACTGCTTCTTTACTTTCAAGTGTGACCCCTCTTAAGGTATCTTTCAAAAATTAGAAGAAAATGAAAATTTTACAGCTTCGTGTCAGTCCAGGTGAGCTCTTGGCAAAATACCAAAGTTCACTGATGCAAGTCTTTTTTTTTTCAGTGCCCTTCATCTTGGAAGATCTAATTTTGTCCTCAAATGACAGTGTCTTCAGAGTGGGTTGTTTGGTTTATGGTGGTTGAAAAGAAATAGTTTTTGAGACCCGTAAGAGAGTAGTATGAAAATAATAAATCTGATACTTATCAATTAAAGTTGTCAACTTCAATAAAATTTTGGTCTTCTGTTTTATTGTATTCATCAATTTGTAGTTGTAATTCAATCTGAGTATATCATCTGCCATAGTTCCCAAATTTTTAAAACTCTGTCAGAAGCCTTTTGCAGCAAATTACAATGTTTACTACTCCAAAAGAATTGGGAAAATTACATTTGTGAATGTAGATCTTGAAGGATATAATTCTGATTCTCAAATAATTATTAAACTTAATTAAATTTTAGTAGTTATATTATCTTTGATTGCAAATTACCCTTTTTTTTTCTTTTTCTGCCTTTTAATCACTTATTTTATTTTGTCGGGGGGGGGGGGGGGGAGAGAAGTTGTTCAAAAAATGAATCATTTGATTCTATGATTTTAAACATTGTGATAAGAGTTGCTGATCTTTGTCTTAAATCTTTATCCCTTGTTCTGCCACTAACTTGAAATACCAAAATGTATCTTAAATTTATAGAATGCTATCAGACAAATTGTGAATCATAAAGCCTTGCAGCATAATTCATACAACCATTGTCTATGACACATATCTAACTTCAAAATTTATGGATTTGTTGTGAATTTTACGAAGAAAGTCAAAATTTCTTTGCCCCAAAAGATTCTTTATGATATAATAATTCAGGTAGTTTGAAATGACTACAGCACTGGAAGAGTTAAGGTCCATGCTTGAATTAATTGATGACTGTCTCATATTTGCATACATGCATGGTCCTGAGCAGGCGGTGTATGTATCTCTTTCTGCCTGAAGACGAATGCTACCTTGCTAATTAATTGGATCAATTTGCAGGAAATGTCCCCATTATGCCCCCCTGTATCATCAACATGATGGTCTTAGCTACAGGGGCCAGTCGCATACCACATGTTTGCTTTAATCCAGGGGTGCTTTTTCATCGCGATTTCAACCCCCCCCCCCCCCCCCCCCCCCCCAGTGTATGGCCCAGTTTGTAAACAGAGCACATGATTGATTGGTTTCTTTGAGACTTGGTCTGTCGACAGTTTTCTCAGTGGTCACTTTCCTTCACTAACCAAATTCCCAACTTCAACCCTGGACCAAGTATTATACCTGACCCTAGTCCTAAACCTAACCTAACCTAAAACCCCCATCGTAACCCTAACCCTAACCCTTAACGCTGTATACCGTTGAAAAAATATAGCTCGGAGCAAGTGTCACCAGAGCAACAGTTCATGGGTCATCGGATGATTTTGTAGGAGATTCTCTGTGAGAGATCTTATCGACCTCCATTTCAATCTTGCTCCCCTTCAGGTTCAGGACTACCGCCTCTCGCTTCCACCCCACCCCGGTCACCCAGGAGCGTTGCCTCACCCAGCCAAGCGCCTGCATCCCCGTCCAGACCACATTTTAGATACAGGTAAGTTCAACCTCTCATTCTTCTTGGCAGGGCTCCGTAGTAACGTTTTTCACAGGGAGTCCGGAATGAAATGTTTAAAAGCTGGTCACATTTGTCCGATAATGATAATGATAATGATAATGAGTTTTTTCATTAAAGGTACACCCCAGAGCTGCCCTACTATTAAACAGACGAGCATATATACACTTACACACCATATAGTAAAGTGTACCTTTAATTGAAAATCTCTTTGTCGATATTGGACAAATGTGACCAGATCCTTAGTGTCTCCATGCTGTCTATGTGGATGCGCTCCCTGTCTAAACTTTTGTGGGTATGGATGGAGTTCAAATTTGGAGCCCCTTGGACACAACCTTGTTAGTATTAAGCCCTGCCTAGACTTAATAGAGGGATCACCCAGTTTGTGTATGAAATGTGTTTAAAGGCATTGATTAACTTTGCCCAGGAATGAAAAAAAAAATCACTGTTCCAGCTAATGCTGTAATCATAATTGCAAACCTTTAGCTCTGACAGGAATCGCCTGAGTTTTATAAGCTGATCGGTCGTTTATATATCAAGATATTTACGATTGAACATTGATGTCGGGATAGAGTACCACCGAACCCTAAAGAACTCTTACGGTTGGCATACCTCGCTCTATCACAGAATACCGTACGGGCTGGAAACCCGCTCTGAAATCGCCAAGCGCTGGTGCTTGGTTTTTGTGACTGCAGCGCAGCGAAGAAGCCGAGCGACTTGCGCTAGCGATTGATCGCGATTTTCTCTTTTTTAGGATAGTAAACGGGTTCCATTTTCTCTCATACTTTCACATATCCTTAATTGTCCCCGCCGAACGAAGTTCGCGAGGGGACTATGAAACGGGCTCCGTACGTGTGTGCGTGTGTGTGTGTGTGTGTCCGTCCGTCCGTCCGTCCGTCCGTCCGTCCGTCCGTCTGTCCGTGTGTGCTCAGATGTTAGAAAATGCTACTTCTCCGTCATTTCTTGGCCGATTTTGATTCCGATTGTTTTATCTGATAGGGCTGGGTGGGGGCTTCCAAACTTCTACACAGAATTTTGAAATTCATTAATTATGCAAATTTATGCAAATTTATTCAAAATCAACGAAAAATGCTACTTCTCTATTTCACATTGGATTTTGATTCTGATTGTTTTATCTGATAGGGCTGGGTGGGGGCTTCCAAACTTCTACACAGAATTTTGAAATTCATTAATTATGCAAATTTATGCAAATTTATTCAAAATCGACGAAAAATGCTACTTCTCCTCTATTTCACATCGGATTTTGATTCCGATTGTTTTATCTGATAGGGCTGGGTGGGGGCTTCCAAACTTCTACACAGAATTTTGAAATTCATTAATTATGCAAATTTATGCAAATTTATTCGAAATTGACGAAAAATGCTACTTCTCCTCTATTTCACATCGGATTTTGATTCCGATTGTTTTATCTGATAGGGCTGGGTGGGGGCTTCCAAACTTCTACACAGAATTTTGAAATTCATTAATTATGCAAATTTATGCAAATTTATTCAAAATTGACGAAAAATGCTACTTCTCCTCTATTTCACATCGGATTTTGATTCCGATTGTTTTATCTGATAGGGCTGGGTGGGGGGGGGGGGGGGCTGCCAAACTTCTACACAGAATTTTGAAATTCATTATTCATGCAAATTTATGCAAATTTATTCAAAATGGCTGAAGGTTCATAATGTTTTCATGTTTTATATTTCAGTTGTATACATGCATTGTTGGTATTATCTTCTTTTGCATGCAGTAACATTATTATTTTATTCACTAAAGTTTTTCACTGAAGTTTTACGGTTCAGGCTAGTGAATTTCCACAGATCTGCACTTCCGGCGGGGACATTTATTACACATTGCGTAATTTACTCATTCACTTGTTATATATGTAGTTAGAGGACTGCACACAATTCACTGGCATTTGAGCTGATTTTACAATTTTTCACAAAGTTAATCAATCACTTTAAGAGTGATAATGATGTCATTTATCAGAGCAATGAAATTTTATATTTTCGTCATTTTTCGAGAGCAGAGCCTAATCGGTTAAGAGTAGGCATTTTGTCTGTCCGTGACATTGAATATTTTATGGACTATGATTTCAGTCGGCAACTATGGCAACCAAATTTTATCAAATTTCAACTCCTTGAGTGATGCCCTTCACAGTGAAACATGAAATAGCTTTCTTCAGGTAAATACTTATTTTCTACAGGCCTTCAGACTTTCAAAATCTGTCAAATGTCCGTCCGTGACTAACTGGTCAGGCTCAGCATGTTAGATTTATAAAGCTTTATCTATAGATCTACATGTATACAGTGTTGGCCTTTCTCCCCACATCCTTATATCTTTTTTTTTTCCCTCTGTGAAGTTCTGAAGATCTCAATATGTATAACCAGGGAGATGGAAACTCCCATCTCCCTGGTATAACCAAAGACTGTGTAAGCCACATGTCACAACAGCGTGTAGAATTCCTTCACTCTTCCAGGTTCCATTATGGAAGTTGTATTCAAAGCTAACCACAGAGGACAGTTGGTGAAAAACCACAGCATGCCTGTAACCTTCAAGGTACATTGAAATAGCTGGGCCTTTCAGACAGTGGAAATATCATATCAAGATACCTGGTATAAACTGATTTTTTTACACAAACATGTATATCAAGCAGAAAATTACAGGAAGATGATCTTTATGTACAGGTTACTACAGTACAGATTTCAATGAGAAAAACTGCTTGAGAGACACAAAAAAGCGGTCTTTATAGACAGGTGGTCGCTAAAGCATGTTTTTACTGTTTAAAGAAATGATATGATTAGGAGTGTAGAGAAAAAGAGGCATTCTCATGGGATAAGATTATCCTGTGAGTCTTCTAAAGAACTGCTTTGGAATCATGGGGAGATGCGGAAGTTGTCAACTGTGCTTTGTTTTTAGGTGTAATTGCTTTTCACTCACTGGCTGCTCATTGCTTATGATAAGCTTTGCCCAGTTATACATTTGTCTTGTAATAATAATGTTCATATGATTAATGGACCTGATTCCTTACCAATTTTACATGTTCAAAATGATGCTCCAACCTACGTTTCATTGCACAACACTTTGTAATGCGACATTCAGACAAGAAAAAAAACTTATTGTATATATGGCTATTAATGTTGTTTAGGTTTGCTTGTCTAAATGGGGGAGGAGAAAAGGAGAAATAATAGACTTGTCTCTGTTGACAAGTCTTATGAATAGGAATACAAGCTACCCAGGGATAGGAGCGGAAATAGAACACGGTTTTAGTCTCAAAATCTTTGAAGAGGTAGGCAGATGGTGTTGTAGTACGTATTCGTTGAGGGGCAAGAGCTGCATAAAAGGGTGTGAAATGGTTTCTTTCCTTCGCATTTGTTTTTCCATTTGTTCAGAATTGTTTGACCATTTGACCGAACTACATGTAGTCTGGTCAACCAGGAAATTTGATTTTTTTTTCTCAATAAAAACACCTCGATGCGTGTATTCAGGTAAAATAATTTTTATAAAAAAAGACATATTTATGAAACAAAACAATACTAATAGTTGTATTCACTACTTTGTCCTACAGTTTTCTTATTAGATGAGTTAGTGTGGTTGAAAAAATACCAGCAAACTAAAAATTCCAACCTCCCCTCAATAAATGTTTATTTTTGGAAACAATGAATAAGAAAACATTGGCTCATAAAAGGAATAGAAAATAGTGGTCTTCTGTATAAACATACCGTTTTGTTATTCCACATGCAATTCTCAAGTCAAATTTTTGTTACAACAACTTTCGTTCTGATATCTGTTTATGCCACATTCCAGTTGTAAAGTGCTTTCAATTGTATGTTTGCTTTGCTTTTTTTGTTTAAAGTGTGTCAGTGTTAAGAGGTCTGCACTATTTGCAAGTGTAGAATGTTTTCTGTGAAATAATCCATCTGATTGATTGTTTATAATTCTGATACAAGAAAAATAGAAAAATGGGGTAGATGTCATTGACATGTATCTATAACATAAACCAGTGTTAAAATCACTGATGAAGTCACCATGGTAAAATATGAATGAATGAAAATGTAAAGAAATACTTTAAAATGTTATTTTTCGAGCAGTCATGAAATACATCACATCTCGCTATTTCTCATCTATCACTTCTACAGTGTTATTCCTGATTCTTAGAAAAGTTTTAACTCTCTTAAATAAATAAAATCAAAATTGAAAGTTAAATGATACTTTCAACTCATTTTCTTTATATTAAAAAAAAAAAAAACCATTTGCAGATCTACTTAAGACTAAAAAGTGGCCAAGTGGTCCACCATCAATTCATTACCACATTACCACAAAGTTTACAAATACATTCTACTTAATATATTCTGGCTGAATCAAATATATAGAATTTGATAATTTCACCATAAAGTTTAATGTGATACTACCTATCCTGCAATGACTTTAAAGATACTGCCAAAGAAGACAACTCTGGATGACACAAAAATTGTAACCGGAAACTGTCTGTCAGTTTATCTGTTCAAAAGTGATTGCTGTCCTTGCAAATATGGGGTGCAGGAGCTTCTTGCCCCTATATACATGGCAAGGCAACCAAACTTTGATGGCAGGGTCCAAGCAAATAAACTGAATATTCCACAAGCAAGGAATGTTTAATATTTTGGTAAATAGGCCTATACAGGTTTTTATATTCTTATTAGGAATAGACAGCTTTAGGCTACTTCCTTTGATTGGTATTGATATTTCATGATTTTTTTTCTAGATAAAAGATGTCCCTGTCTATGTCAAAAGCTTGTCAGAGTTTTTTTCTGACCTAGCAAAACCCAGTCATGAATGTACATGTATGTAAATCATTGATGAAAGAAAGAAATTAAATAGTTTAAAGTCACTTAAATGAAATGTCTCGTCTCTATGTCTGTATAGATGCAGTAGTTGCTACGGGTGCGTTATGAAATTGATCTATCTGGGCAACAATTTCCTACCTGGAAAGATTTATTTTTTTCAAACACCTGGTACTATTTTTGTATGAAATTTGCTAGTTGGCCTATCCTCACGTGCTACAATCTTTCTTTTTTACCTGACTGAATTGACATGCACCAAACCTGGCTTCATTTTGAAAACTTACCGTTGTATTATAAAGCTTTGACATTGATGTATGATGCGGAGGGAGGATTTGATTAATTGTTGACCTCTTGTACACCTTCTTTACCTGTTTGTTACCAAGACCTTGTACAAGTACTGGTAGTTGATGTGTAATATGCCATCACATCTGTTGAGTTATTTTTTTTTAGGGGGGGGGGTGGGTGTGTAAAGTGTATCATGTTTGTGGAAGGTTGTTGTACCAAATTTGGAAAAAAAAAATCAATTTAATCTGAGAAACACAGTACTGTAAGTATTTATTCAAAGGAGTGGGCTCTTTTGAAGACCCCCCCCCAGAATATAGTACTGAGAGCTAGTATAACAATTGATATTGTTATACATAAATGTTTAGAGTTAGCAAACAAGCACCTTACATGTACATAACTATCCCTCTCACCCCTAACATAACTTTTCTGAGGTAACACAAAATAAATATTTGTTACAATTAGAGTGCTGTATGGTATAAAACAGAATAGAGTTTTGAAAACTGCCCTCAATTTTTTTGTATACATTGATTTAGCAAAAAGTCTGTGGAAAAGTCTTTCCCCTCCTCCAACTCCCTTAAATTTATCATTGAAAGCAGGATGTATAGTTTTGAAAACTTTAGATGATGTCATTGTTAAATCGTAAATTGGTTTAGCAATAAATTCATAGAAAAGTCAACCTCCGGCCTGCCCCAACACCATCAATTCATCAAGAAACACAGAGTATTTGTTTATTGTGCTTGTATGGATAACGGAATGTTATTTATTAATACGTCAGCCCCCTTTTCCCAACCCACTCACATTGTTCTGATGAAACACACAATAAGTATTTGTTTAGATAAGTAAACTCTTCTTGAAAAGAGAAAGTGAAATCTCTTTCTACCTCCATTGATGTCATTAATCCCCTACCCCTGAGTCTCCCATAGCTGATAAAAACCAGTCACCCCTGTTGTGTAACACATGACAGAGTCCCCCTTTGAGCTAGTGAGAATTGAAATCTTCTGCACAGTCAACCAAGAAGCTCTTTTCACCCCAGTTTCGTAACATATGACGGAGTCCCCCTTCGAGCTAGCGAGAATTGAAATCCACCGCTCAGTCGGTTACACAGAGAATTAGCTCCATTCACCCTAGTTTTGTAACACATGACAAAGTCCCCCTTTGAGCTAGCAAGAATTAAAATCCACTGGACAGTAGTTACGCGGAGGAGCTCCACGGTCCTTGCAACAAGCGCGCTACCAACTGGGGAAAAGCATGCCGGACATCCTACAACCGCAGGAACAAGCGCTGTGCAGGTGGAACAGGATGAGAGTCGCTTCCAGTCCGTATTGGAATTCAGGGCATGGTGGCGCATGTAGGCCCGGAGGATACATGGGGTTGGATGCCCCCATTTTTAGGTAGGCCTACTTGTAGGACTGTTACTCAAAGCTGTTCTCGGAGAGAGTCTTGAGTTTCGGACATGCATGGATGCTTAGCCCAGCTGTTAGTGAGCTTACCTTTTGAATAGATCACGTTTCATTTCTTGTATTTGGTACCAGAAAACAAATCTTTGAAATAAAAAAAAAACGTAATTTTATTGACCAGTTATTTAACACTCACTCCTATTCACATGCTTATATTGAGGAATTCTTCATTAAAAAAAAAAGAATATATGTAGTGCTATACATTTAGATCTATATAGACAGTTGAAATGCATGAACATACATGTGTTTTTCAGGAGTGGCATTTCACCTAGCTTTCTTCATGCCCTTCATAAATGACTACATTAAAAATTTTTAAAGCTTTTTAATGCATTTTGAAAGGTTTTTACGGAGCCCGATTCCAAACACTGTCCTCACCAACAATCACGTTCTAGAGTCCCTCTAATCGATACCCCGTCTGGCTACGCCCCTGGCCCTTAACGCACTTCCAGCACGCCGAGTGTGAGGTCATACCACCAGCTGGGCTGATATGACTCGGTCCGTTATCAATAACAGTCTGATTCACCGTGTCTCAAGTTCAATAGGCCTGTTTTCATCAGCCCGAGTTTTCAAAATAGCTCGCTGATTCTGTTCCAGGAAAAGTAGCCCGATGGCAACTAGTTGGAGTAATCTGCAGTAGAGTTGGAAATAGTGGGCGACTGGTATTTTACTGCTGCCCTTGGGATTTTATCTTGAGCTTATATCCAAGGAAACCATTAAAGGCTTGTTCACGAAATAACCAACTATTTGGTTAGTTAGCAGGATAATTCAGGGGTGGAGACACCCTCAGACTATGATGCTCTATACATGTAGCTCCAGCTACCAGTAATTCTTCAAGTGAGCTGGGATCGCTCAACTCAGGCAAATGGAAATGAGGGACTTCAAACTTGGAGTATTTTCTTGAGAGAAGTGCTGATGGGATTATGACATGCTCTGTAGCTCAAGCTAATTCCTCAAGCAAGCGGTGATTGTTTAACTTGGGCAAACGGACACAGGGAACTTCTAACTTGGACTATTTTCTCCGTCTAATGTCTCAAGTTCACGCTTGTTTGGACTAATGGGAACGCACCTAAATGAGTAAACCATTGGAATACCAGAGCGTACACGTGCCGTCACTACTGGCTATCTAGTTTAGTAACAGTGGGGGTGTTTCATAGAGCTCCAGGCAGAGTTTCATTCTTGCTTTAGAGTTCCATCGAGGAGGAGGGAGAGAATTACTTTGGATTGTATTTTGGATCATATTGATTGTTTTTCTCTTCATGTTAACATGGAGGTTTGTCTTTCGCCGGCGTATATGAATGACTACGACTACTTTGACTATGACTTCTTGCCATGTCGGTATGTCTTTGTTCAATAATGATTTTGATTGAAAGATTTGAAATGGATTCTATAAATTCTGTTCTATCTACTGATGATATATTGTTTTTGCTTTTCTGTCATACTAGTATTTGTTCTTGTGATGTTGAATTGGACTGAAAGATTGGAAAATAGTTCTTCAAATCATGTCCTATATGTTGAGTATAGCGTATTTTTTATTGTTTTGTTTCTTGCCATGCAAGTATGTATTCATTGGATTGGATTGAAGTATTTGAAAACGGGGTCTGTAAATCATGGTTATGTAATACAAAGAAGATAATATTTTATATCTTTTGTATGTTTCTATGTGAGTTCTGCCAGGCATAGTGATATTTCATAGATTGAAAGGAAGTACTAGAGCTGTGGATGAAAAAGTAACATATTTGTTTAAAAACAAGGAAAGTGATCATTTGATAATGACTGGGATTGACATGTTTTAAAAATGGTTTGGCTAAAATTCATGGATTTGTAATAAATTGTATACATTATGACTCTGTACCATTTTCAGTGTTTTGTTTGTATTTATATTTCACAAAGTAGAAATAAGCACCAGAACCCCAGAAGAAAAAGTTACCAGTAATTGGGAGTTCAGGGGGGTGTTTCATAAAGCTGTTCGTAAAGTTACGCATGACTTGACGAACGACTTGAATATGAAGTGCCATATTGGATTCCCAAAGTTTTTCCTGATGTTTTAACAAAGTGTGACTATTTCCAATAACCTCAATTGAATGATGGCAAAAAATATACTTTGCTATAAAAATGTTTATTATAATAAGAATGTTAATCTACATCTGCACAGTTCAACTTAAGTTGATGCAGTAAAAAAATGATTGAGCATCCCATTTGGTTTGTCATATATAAGTCATTCGTAAAGTCATGCGTAACTTTACGAACAGCTTTATGAAACAACCCCAGATACAATTAGGAAATACTTAACCTTTTTGTGAAATTGGCCAAGAGGAATATAACTTTTTACTTTGAGGACTTGTATCGTCTGCTGAGAGTCAGAAGGGGTGTTAAGTCTATGTAAATTGCTATCAGTTAATGCCCTTCTGGCTCTAAAGCTCACGGAATTCTATCTTTGTTTCTTGTACATGCATGTGCATGTCACAGCAGGAAATACTGGAAATCCATATATATTAACACATTCTCAAATATTTCCTTTTTCCTTGAGTTACCTATTACTTTCTCTATTTCATATTTAACCTTCAAACCAAAGTGTGTCTGGGCATTTTAAGTTCTACACCCAAGAGCCTTTACATGATGTGGTTGTTTTGTTCTGTTTTATTTTGTCATATGATTTATCTGGAAAAAGAAGAACAACATGCTAGTACTTGTGATTACATGTATCTTGCCGGAAATAGCAACTTAGTGGATTAAGTAAATTTCAAATGAAAGCTTTCAGTTTTTAATTGATTTCAGCTGTTGTAATATGTATGATGATATTGCCACTTGAAAAATCCTGTGTTATTTTTAAACCAGTGGAAGAAGAATTTTCGTTGTAATTTGACGAAGTAATAAATTCAATTCAGTTAAACTAAATAAATCTTTTTCTCTATCTTTCATTTACAGTTCAATACCAGAGGATCAACTCAGTAAGGTGAGTACAAGTATCCACAGTTGAATCAAACCTGCCTATAAAAGCCGCCTATGGGGGACATAAAAAGAGTGGCCACTATATACAGATTGTCTCTATAGATTGTACACAATATATATTTTCTGCTTTGATAGAGAAAGTATAGGTGACCACTATTGACAGGTTGCCTTTATGAATGGTGAGGTTCTGCATCACATCTATTCTTCCTCCGTGGATACAATATTGATGACCTCTATGTAGACAGGTTGCTTTTATAGACAGGTTCTGCAACGGTTGTACGAAACACACACATGCTCTGGCGAAAATTGCTCCGCGGTCAATTTGTACACTAACTGAATTCTGAATGGCATCTCTGGACCGAACAATATAGCAGCCCTTACACTTATTTATCTTTGATGAAATTAAGCCCAGAGCAATTGTCATCAGAGCATGTCTGCAACTCTTGTATTCTTCCTCCCTCAAGGGAGAGTATATTAGTGACCTCTATTGCCATGTGGTCTTTATATCCAGGTGACTGATGTGCTTTAGTATAAACTGGTGAATATATTTTATACTGGAGAAAAACAAATATTGGTTTTTACATTGTCTGTTGATTGAGAGCCAGAGGGGCGTTAACTCTGTGTAAAATCATATCAGTTCAAGCCCTTCTGGACCTCAACAGACAAAATATATTTGTAATTGAGTACATGACATCCATCATACATCTGCTGTAAAGTCAGAAACTTGAGCGCATTTTTACGTTCACAAATTCCACGAGTGGTTCAGATTCGTAAAATCATGGAATCATAAATTCATAATTGACATCTAACGCTGAACTTTTGCAAATCTCAAATGTTTCTTTGCTGTGAAAATGGGTGGCATTTACAATTCGCAAAGTTTCATGGGGCGAACGTTTCTGGTTTTACAGTTAATGTGATTAATGGGCTTAATCCAGACTGCCCTCAAAACGTTGATCCACTGCCCTCCCTAGGAATGGGTGCAAATGATGAGTAATTGAATGTAATCACAATAGGAAAGGATTTTGTGGAAGAGGGTAAAGAAAAAGGGTCACTGATATTTGATGTGGGGATCAACACTCATTATGGCCCTGTTTGGTAGGGATGTAGTCACTAATCACACATACACATCAATTGAAGCTTGTAATGAGAGAGCTTCATGGATTTGAAAGAGTTGATCTTTTATATCTGTCTACTTGTCTTATATACTTGGCACGGGTCATAGTAATAAGGAACTATAGTGTAATGTTCATCTTCGGGATATTCTAAAAAAAAGTTGTTTCCATGAAATTTTATTCAAAAGTATCTTACAGTGAATAAAAACAAAGTCAAATATGATTTAATTTGATTTAGATCAGAAACCAGGAAGGCAGGGGTCTGATTTTTTTTTTTTAAACCTCTCATTAGTTTTTATACTGCACTGTGAGGATAAACTTTGCAGCAGCTTAAAATTATGAATATCTTGCTTCATATACGTGTATTTATCAACTATGATTTTTTTAAACAATTTTTTTTTCTTCAAAAAATTGCTTTTTAATAGGTAATACAAAGATTTTTCTATACATTAACATGGAATGTATCGAAAATACTTGTACCAAAATCAAATTGTTGTTTGATTAAGAGGGGTGCTGGCCAGCAACTGTTCTGGGATTTTTAAAAATCGTCTCATTTGTCATTTTCTCTCACTTTCAGCCACCTCCGTCCCCCGTTAGGACCAAGATGAGTCTCCAGGACATGTCTCCTGATGACCTCCGCAAACAGCTGGAGGAGGAATTTAAGCTCCCGAGCGAGGACGTGAGGAGCCACGCCTGGTTTCACGGAGGAATCAGCCGCGAGAAAGCAGAGAAACTCATACGAGAGAACGGGGATTTCCTCGTGCGCGACTCCATCTCCAAGCCAGGGAACTTTGTGTTGACAGTGCGATGGAAGGGAGTTCCGATGCATTTTGTGGTGAATAAGGTGGTGCTGAAGGCACATTCACCCTACGCGAGCGTTCAGTACCAGTTTGAGAAGGAATGCTTTGACGCGATTCCGTCGCTTATTAAGTTTTACGTCGGGAACTGCAAGCCAGTGTCTCAGGTATCTGGAGCCGTGATCCAGCGCCCGATCAACAGAACTCTTCCACTGAGCTACACCGACAACAAATATGCTGCAACCAACAAGTCCCATCCAGGTGGTTACATCTATGGGCAACTGCAGAAGAAGGTTGTGACCCCTCGCAGGGGGTCAAATGGACCTGAAGTTTTGCGACAGAGATCGGGAAGCAACCCCACGCCTTTTCATCTCAATGGTGGGATGGAGAAACAGGTTGTGAATCGCGCCGACAGTCATCCGTTGCTAGGGAGGACTTCACCTTTATCACAGTTGGAATCATCACCCTCACCATCACCTTCTCCATTGTCAAGGGAACAGAGAGGTTATCAGAGGACAGGGAGTGAACCCATTTTGAGTCCCAGCAGGGAATATGGACCAGCTGGACCAATTGAAAGTGACTATGCAGAGACACAACCTTGCTTGAACACGTCGACCTCGGACGATGAAGGAAGCATATCAATATCTGTTGCATCTGTTGATGGATCCTCAACAACTGCGTCACCAGCCAGAGTCCCCTCTGTCTCGCCTACACCACAAGTACAACTTACTCCTGACCCAAGTGAGCATACACCTGCAGAAGACAGTGCTAAAGTGGAGGACACGACTGGGTCAACGACAGAGTCGACGTCGCAGTCACCGTCAGAGTCACCGGCGGAGTCAACAGCCCCTGCAACAGCAATCACCACAACCACCGTAGAGACCCCAACCCCTTCACCCCAGACCACCTCTCTTGTGAAACCAATCATAAGAGAACACATTTACAGTGAGATTGACCATCCGGAAGGTCCTCAGGACCCCAAAGACTCTGTCCGATACACCATGCTGCATGACGAGGACTCAGGCCCCATCATCCCACCAATTATCCCTGATCCCCAAGAATCATCCCCAGGGCAGATCGAAGGACAGAACTTGGATGTGAAGCCACGAAAGCGGGTCAACTCCGGCACACGTTTCTCAGTTCTGGATAGCGACTACTCCCGGGTTGCGCAGCGGTCGTCGCCGAACCACCTCGAGAAGAAACCACAATCATTGCAAACTATTCTTCCTCTTCGAGAAACAGAATCCATCTTCCATCCTCAAGACTTTTTGTCATCGCTCCTGGAACCAGAGAACAAACCTTTAGATAAAACCTCCATGGATACCATCCGACAGATGCTACTAGATTCCAATCCATTAGCCCTTGCCAGACATCTCACTCTTGTTGATACTGAGGTAAATATCTCTTTGATTTCTATATTTAATGTTCCTTCTGTTCACGTTTTGATCCAAGTGTTATTGAACCATGCCCTTTCTCTTGCCTTCATTTTTGATGCTTTCACTTGTAACTATTTTCTTGTTTTTTTAACAGGTTCTAAAAGTTTGTCAAATTGGATCTTTTCCCCCTTTTTAAATAATATGCTTCCTTATTTTGTGGAATAATCATTAGGAGTGTTTTTGATAAATGCTTCTTACAAATGAAAAAAAAAATCTCTGACATATAGATAACAAAAGATATGTTTTCCAAACATAAATATGACAACCTATAGAATTTACTTTAACAGCTGTATGATTGCTAAAACAGATGTTTAGAATATTGATTTATGCTACATGTATACAGTTGTACCAGGAAACAACCTCACATTGCGAAGAATCAATGAACAGTTGTATGGAGTGTCCACAAGATTTTATTAAAAGCAACGATAGTGATACATTATTGGTGCCATCTCCTATTCATCTGTTTGGTTAGTTGATTTATTATGCAGTGATGAATTCGATGAAAGGAAATTTCGGATTCGATCAAAAGAAAGGACGACTCATTGAGGCTAGCAACAGAAGTGACCTCTTCAACTCTTACCACCATTGACCTTACTAAGAAAAAAAACAACTCTGTGTTTGGAGAAAAAAAAATCTAAATATGTGTATTCCACATTGTCCTACAATATGATATTAATTGATTTAATATACAGAGACTAATTTTTAATAGTGCCTATAAACCAAATTATTTAGACTTCTTTGTCTTCTGTTTAACCCTTTGGATCCTCAAAGTTTTGTTTGTCAACCCCACTTCATATTTTTTTCTTTTGTAATCGATGAACTTTTCTTCCTGTCTTTTCATCATCACACTATAATAAATACACAGTCACACTCCAGCGCAAATCATAATAGCAAGCGAGGAAAGGGGAGATTGCTGGCAAACCATCAGCTGTTTGCTAGATTTAATTACTGTGACAAATTGGCCACATATCCATCAATTATTCACCACATATCAAACATAAACCCCATTAATTGTCACCATTTTGCTTTCCTTTTCCTGCAAAATCCTCATTCATTCAGTAGTATTCAGACCACATCCTGCTTTTGGCAACCTTAAGCGGGCAATATACACTCCATCCTCGTTTCAGTGACATTTTGTTGCAATATTCATTCACATTTTGGCAACTTAAGCCAAGCAGTACTCCGTATCCTTATTTCGATGACATTTTGATGCAGTTTTATATGTTTGTATTCATAGTTCAGGATTACACAGATACTATTATGATGATCATACATTACCTATCTTTCAACCCATGACCACTGAAAATGTATTAAATTCTTCCTGTAGACTTATAGTTTATATTTGGTTTGATACAGTTTTTGAATTTGTAAACAATTGATCAGTATTCACTTTAATTTCAGATAGCAATTCGATTCTGTTCAGTTTAGCTGATATTTACTAATGAAGTTGTTCCGGGCGATGAGATAAAATCAACTCAAGTTTAATATACAGAAATAAAGCCAAGAAGAAAAAACATAAAGGAAAATGTATATTTATAGAAACATAAATGTGCTGCAGTTACGATGTTTTGGCTTATGTGCATTATTCAAATGGGCATAGAAAAAAAGAGATAAAAATTCTCTTTCAGTTACCTCATATTTAGAATTCAGTATCATTATCATTCTGCTTGAAGCTTTCCAATGTGTGTTTTTTTAAACAATTTGAAATAATTTAGTTATAATCTCAACTCCCCCATTTTCATGCTCACTTAAAAATGTTAGACTGTTTAGTGGTGGTGTTATTGGAGCCAAACTGTACACGAATTGCTGTCCTCATTGCACATGCTATTTCTACACGTCCACAGCCTGTGTAAATCCTTTATTTCCCCATTTCTGCTGCAAAAGAAAAAAAGAAGAAACCCAGTCAATGTGTGTGTTTGGGTTAAACATTAATGACTCACAAGGAACATTGCAAACACTTCAGTACAACGTCCTACATACTGATGCTATAGTGAGACCTTGTTTATACCCCTCCTTCAGACTACCAAAATTCATTGTATAGCTTTATGAAAACCGTACAACTGTACGATATTAAAGTAATCTCTCTTTGTCTGAGTGTCATATAACAAAACGTATATTATGAAACGTCGTAGAGCAAAACGGATGTTTGAGCATCATTTCGAACGTAAACTTGATAAAGAATCAGCATCCACATGTAGTCTGAACGTTGTATCATACAAAAAACGTAAAACTGGGTGGAGCTTATCGTGTGTGCATGCGCTGATGTGACCTATAAGCTTTAATTTTGTATACTCCAGCACTTACCTAATACAACACATATGGTGTCAGCTGACCTCTCCAAGACTAGTTTCTTTACATGTTACTTTTTTCTAGTGTGTATGCCCCATTCGCTATACATTGATTCTTTATACAATGATTCTTTATATGACTTTTGTATAACATTCCTGTAGTCTGAAAAGGCTATTAGTAAACTGTAGGTAATGTTTGAACAAGCCCAGCTGAATCTATTTATCTTATTTTGCCATTTGGAAGTGAAGTGTGTGAATGTGCTTTGAAGGATTAATGTTTAAACTTCCTTGTATTTACTAGTACGTGCTTTGGATAAAAGATTTAGGAAAATAAAGATCTTGATAGCGAATATAGAAAGATTATACTTGTTGGAAGGTTTATCATACTTGTAATGTGTAAAGTCTGCTTCAGTTGAGCAATACATATTTCATCCTGAATTCAATTACAAAGCTAATGTAACAGCTTCATAAAGATTAGTATGACATATTACATGGCAAACATATCAGGTAATCAAGAAATGTCTTTAATAATGATCCTTTTAAGCCAATATTTATAATATTTTATTGGTTGGAAGATTTACTTTACTATCCATGTATGTGGCTTGGTCTGAACTAGAAAACTGAGCATTATCTCATTCTCTCTTGACATTGCTTTGGATGATTAATGTTTCTGCTTTTCTCAAAATTGATATGATTTTGCTCATGAAACAGAAAAATTTTATTCAAAAGGTATAATGTCTATATAATATAATAATTATTATATAATTCATTCATTCATTCATTCATCCAACCATCCATTCATCCATCCATTCATCTATTCATCCATTCATCTATTCATCCATCCATTTATTCACAATAGTTTTGTTCTTCTTTCTATCTACGAGGTAAGCATAATAGGCTGTGGAAACAAGTAAATGTCTATATTGCAGCTCCTGTTTGTCTATACATGTATGTTATAGTTAATGAATTATTTTATTTAGTGAATTATTTCATTTAATGAATTATTTTATTTAATGAATTATTTTATTTAATGAATTATTTTATTTAATGAATTATTTTATTTAATGAATTATTTTATTTAATGAATTATTTTATTTAATGAATTATTTTATTTAATGAATTATTTTATTTAATGAATTATTTTATTTAATGAATTATTTTATTTAGTGAATTATTTTATTTAATGAATCATTTTATTATATCTTCCCCAGGTATGTAGAATAGGCCATGGAAGCAATAACAACTCGATGCCTGGCTTGGAGCTACTATGCCTGCCCCACGGTGGACGGTTTAGACTAGACATAATGGAAAGGTATGTAGACTAATGATATCATCAAAATAACTAGGCCAGGGTCAATCTTTAAGGAAACCAAAACCTAAGGAGAGAATCAATGTTATTGGAAAGTGAGAATTCAGAGAAGCACTTTACAAAAAATTTCATTAAAATTGGTTAAAAAATGAGAGAGTTATGGAAGTTTGAAAAGTCTCATTTTACTTTCTATGGGGATCCTCAAATTGGCAAAATTGCTTCAAAATGGCTGATTTTGTGAACAACTCTCCATTTGTTTTGTACACAGATTTTCAGATTTTCCCCATTATCTTTCAAGGTGCAGTTAATCTCCTTCTGAGCTCAACATATATAATGGGAAAATGTATTTTACACCACATATGTCGAGTTCAGGAGGAGACAAGGAGCACCCTGAGAGATAATGGGGAAAATCTGAAAATCTGTGTACAAAACAAATGGAGAGTTGTTCACAAAATCAGCCATTTTGAAGCAATTTTGCCAATTTGAGGATCCCCATAGAAAGTAAAACAAGACTTTTCAAACTTCCATAACTCTCTCATTTTGTAACCAATTTTAATGAAACTATTTGTAAAGTGCTTCTCTGAATTTTCACTTTCCAATAACATTGATTCTCTCCTTGGGTTTTGGTTTCCTTTAAGGCTAGTGATCCTAGTGGTTCTAGTATTCTAGACTCTCAAAGAGAGAAGTTATAACAGGACCATGTTTGCCAGAATCCTGTCAAAATATTGTGGATGATGACTAAACTGGTAAGGAAAAAAGTATATGCTTGTAGATATAAGCAACCAGTGGATCTACAGCTTTAAAGGCATTGATTAACTTTGCCCAGGATTGAAAAAAAAAATCACTGTTTCAGCTAATGCTGTAATCATAAGTGCAAACCTTTAGCTCAGACAGGAATTGCCTGAGTTTTATAAGCTGATCGGTTGTTTATATATCAAGATATTTATGATTGAACATTGATGTCGGAATAGAGTATTATCGAACCCTAAAGAACTCTTACGGTTTGCATACCTCGCTCTATCACAGAATACCGTACGGGCTGGAAACCCGCTCTGAAATCGCCAAGCGCTGGTGCTTGGTTTTTGTGACTGCAGCGCAGCGAGGAAGCCGAGCGACTTGCGCTAGCGATTGATCGCGATTTTCTCTTTTTTATTAGGATAGTAAACGGGTTCCATTTTCTCTCATACTTTCACATATCCTTAATTATATATGTAGTTAGAGGACTGCACACAATTCACTGGCATTTGAGCTGATTTTACAATTTTTCACAAAGTTAATCAATCACTTTAAGTCCTGTCCAAGGAACTGCTTAGACTGGACATTATGTATGTTTAGCAGTGATATTAAAATAACTAGGCCAAAGTTCAAGCTCAGTCTAAGGCTATTTGATCTTGTAGGTACCTACTCTGAGTTTCAGTAGAGAGAAGTTAATTTTTTACTGGATCATGCTTCCCAAAATCCTATAAAAATGTTGCCAACTAAACAAAAAATAAAGAGAGGAAAAAAAAAAAAGATATTGCAAAACCAGATATATTTGCAAGCAAGAAACCTTCAGAAATTTTGGGAGTGGGCCAGATTCTCAAAACTTTCTGCTTGAATGATGATACTTAATTTCTGCAATGAGCAAGTTTCTTGCTACAAAAATGGTGAAATTTTCATACTGGTAAAGTTTTTGGTTTTACCCCCTCGCTCCCCCCCCAAAAAAAACAAAACAAAACAAAACAAAACAAAACAAAACAATCAACAAAACAAAACAAAACAAAAACAAAAACAATAGAAACAAAACCCAAAACATAAAAAATGACCAACAAACAAACAAATCAGAAGGTGCCACCTTTTTAGATCATTTTACACTTTTAGTGGAAGAAGTAAGATATAAGAGTTCAGAGGAAACGGTCTGTATTTAAAGAGACATTGTCCATTTTTTTTACCCCTCAGAATACGAGCTTGTAAAATGAGACTCCAAAAGGTATTTCCATTTTATTGGGTTCACTTTATATGTAAGTTTTAAGATTTTATACCAATGATTTGAAGAAAAAAAAAAGATCTTCTCATAGGGTGCAAACAGGAAAAGGAAAGCTTAAATATGAAGTAATGGAGATGGAAATTTATCATGTGTTCCAGATCTGATTCTGTCTTGTGATAAAGTGGGAAGGAAATGATTTATAAACTTTAAATAAACATGCTAGGTCCATCTTACATTCTTATCTCTAAATAACAGTATCAAATTAGTTACTTTTGCACTGCATGCGTAGATCTTTTGGCAACATCCCCAGTTTGTTTAGGGAAGATTATCTTATGGGCCAAATTATTATACATGATAGCTAATATAGGATGGCACAGATTCTGTTTCTTTGTGCAAATTTTCAAAACAACTTTATCACTGTTGAAATACTCTGGAATGTTGATGTGTCGATTTCACTTTGCAAATCACATTCTAAATGCCTGTTGTACAATACTCTTCCCCATGAAAATAGCCATGTAAAATTGTCTGATTAGAGATTAGAATCAGTTATACGATCCCCTCAAAAATGATCAGTTTACTTCCTCAAATAAAGTTTTTTTTTTTTCCTAAGGTAAGTCTAAAGAGACAATATCTTGTAAACTGCCAAAATTTCAAGACATAGGCAAGCAATTGTTTTATCAGAGCACCTGTTGAGGGCCAGAAGGGCTTTAACCCATATACTTTAACACAGAGTTAACGCCCTTCCAGCTCTCAACAGACAAGAGACAAATCTTTTGGTCATTTTCCGGGGCAGTAGCCAAGGTATGGGCTGGACCAAGGGTGGAGTTTCCTCCTTTGCCTTTTACATTTTTTTTTCCCAATTTTAAAGGAGAAACAGTGGGTCAAAAATATTTCTCCATTGTAGAACAGGAGTTTGGAAGACATTTTTAATTTCATACAATATTTCGCTTTTGCTTTCAGTTTTAGGCAGTCACTATTTGTTTGAATATGAGGTAAAATGATAAAAGGATCAAAATATAATTTATGCATCATCTGATAGAAAACTTGAAAGAAGTTTGAGGAGGTCATATTTGTGGACCTGGGCATAAGGGTGCAAGTTAGATTTATGATTATCATCAGATTTGATAATACTGTACTATTCTTTGAGTTTCTCAGTTATAAGTACATTATCTCAATTGGTCAAATCTCCTACCCTTATTTATTCTTCATATATTGTTATTTTTAATTCAAATTTGAGATACTTTGATGTAAAGTTGAAGGTTGCAGGGCTGACATTTCTGTGTTAAATAGAATTGGGAGTATGGTACTGTCTCTTTGAGTCAACAACATGAGTTTTTTCCATTTTTAGTGGAGTAGAGTGGACCTTACATTTGTCTGGTCTGTTATCCTCATTGTTACCTTTTTTCCAAGCAACACCTATTTCCTGGGCAGATTTGAGAAGTCAATGACACCAAAATTGTACAACTGACTTGATTTATATTTTTCTGTCACAAATTTTGAGCAAAAGCTCTTCACAAAAGTCTTTGAGTTGATAGCTGTAATTCATTTTATCAGTTTTTTTAAATTTTATTTCCATCAAAAATTTGCAAGCAAAAGCTGGTCATGAAAATCCTTGAGTTAATACCTCTTATGTTTCATTATTTTGAACTCATAGTATAGATTATGGATTTAATGGTCATGAGATCCTTTCGAACTATTACACTGATTTTTAGATGTGGTATTCATATTAGAATCTTATAAATCAGTTACAGAGTCTAGAAAAACTTTTTAAAGTTTTATATCTTGTTGTAATCTATTTTATACAGAAGTACATGTATCTTAGGTGAATTGTAGTTTGGGGGAGAGTTCATTATTCTTTTCATCTTTTTTTAAAACTAAGGATACAAGTTTATTCTCACTTCCAAACCAGCTTGGCTTGAGTAGGAACAGAAAAATCAGAGAAACAATTCAGAGTTTGAGAAAGTATGGATGTGGAAATCAATATTAATGTTCCAACTATTCTTCTATCAAATATGTATGACATTAATATGTGAAGTTCTTGATCATTTTGTCAAAATTTTTATAGGTTGGGGCGGGCTTACGTAACTTCCGGTTAGCAACCCTTAGAGCGATGAAAACAATATTCGTGCTTGCTCAAATCCTGCTCGAATGCTGATCACACAACCTGGTAACAGCTTTTGACTCTTATCAGGCCCATGATAGCCTCGGCATTGTGCTGGTCGATGATTCGGTCGAGCGAGCCATGTTTGATGGTCTGCTGATCATGCAAGAATCTCTGTGTTTTCATCGGTTGTCAATGGCATTGAACGAAAGTACCCGGATGACCGCCCCGATCTATTGGAGTCCATTAGAATGTTATTGAATTTTATAGATTGTTATTACCAGAACTAAAGAAATTTTTGAAATATTTGTCTTTCCCTTCCGCAGACACAATTCCCTCAAGATGTTTTGCATGGCGACCCTGTTGACCTGCGATGACCTAGAGGTCAGAGTTCAAGTGCTGCATCAGTGGATCCAGCTGGCGGAGACATTACGCGGTTCCCTTGGTAACCTCTTCAGCTTCTCCACCATCATGGATGCTCTGGCTACCAAACAGGTGAGAAATATTTCTCTGTGCTTTTAACCCTTTCAAGACAATTGACCACATTTTGTGGTTTGGCTCAATAACTTTTGATTCAGAGCTCTAAAAAATATACCAGAAGCATGAGTAGAAAGAGCAAAAATTTCTACGCACATTGTTTCCATTTTTGTTGCATGACCATATTGCGTTTGATGCCAGGAATTTTAAAAAGGAGGATAAGCTTCAAAATCCTTAAATTGGCAACACATTGAGAGGTTCAAAATCACTGTTTTTTAACAAAATTGGCAATTTTTTCAACTTTCGACTAAATTTCTAATGATGTATATTGTTTTCAAAGACATTACATTTTGTTAGAACCATGTAGCACTAAAAGGAAAATATTATTGTTGCCAATTTGAAGAACAAAATGTGATCAATTTAACCCTTAAATAATTCCTGTCCTGAAAGGGTTAAAACGCATACCCTTGATGGTGTTGGGTTTTCAGAAGGGGAAGGGTATGGAATTTTCTCTTGGAAAATTGACAGCAATACCCAGTAGGCTATTTTAAATTTTTATTCATTTAATCAATTTTTGTTTGTGCTTCAGTGCCGGTATAGTACTTTTGTAAAGAGATATTGCAAGGTTAAATATCAAAATTACACTCTGACTAAGGGTCAAAGCGACTTGGAGTGTTCTACCGATAAACCCATACATGCACACCGTCGATCACAGAACTGAACTCCAAGTTATCAGTTGTGCAGGTCCTGATATGAAATTACCCTTTCCCTTAAATGTTCATTAATCCCTATTCCTTTGAGTATCTCTTATAGTGATTTATCTAATGATATACAAATGAGTTTTTTGTGATTGGTCTTTTAGAAAGCATACCTTCACTAGTATTGGGAATTATGTACTGGGCAATCCTGTGTCTCTAATTATATTTTAATTCCATACCAACTTTCGATTTACTCCGAAGGTCATAACTATCGTGTACAAGTCAGCTTTAGGCTTTGCTACAGGTTGATTATGGATTCTGCTAATAAAAACTTCTTGTTTGTTTTGTAATTGAAAACTTCAGGTTGCTTATCTGCGAAGCACCTGGGACCAGCTGAGATCACGCTTCACCAACACTGCTGTGAACTATGACACAAAGCTGCGCTCCTTGCTGAAGTCCATCAACGCTGGTGAGAACGTGGTCCCGCTCACCAAGACCAGCCTCCCGCACATCCTGCCCATCATCCAGCTCCTGGACCGGGATTGGTCCATGGCCCTGGACCGGGACTGGTCCCAGACGGCCACCAAGGATGTCCTAGACTCGGTCCCGAACGGAGAACCGTGGGAGGAATCGGCGCCGTCCTACGGCTTGGACATCATCCTTGGCCATCTGCAGAATGCCCACATGTTGGCGCAACAGACCAATCTCTACCGCATCAACGCCCATGCCAAGCTTGCCAAGCACCCGCCAGAAAAGGGTCTCCTTGATGCATTCAAAACAGAGCTTCATCTACGACTCCTATGGGGGAGCAAGGCCACGACAGACAATGCTACCGAGCGGTACAGGCTCTTAGAACAGGTCCTAAGTATCATGGCCCAGAAGCTAGAATTCAGTGGCAGCAGTGTATGACACAGGAGACAATATCTCACTGTTAAACTTACAAATAATATACATCATAATAGAGCTCAAGCTTATGTGATGACCACCGTAGCTATAGAAACTCTCTCTATGGTGGCAGTGTGTATAAGGTAAAGGAATGACTGGGCAAGACTGAAATTTAATAATAATCACGATTGAGCCCTTCGCTACAACTGCAACTACAACGCTTCGCTGAAGAATGGTTTAATGGTTTATGCACTTGAAAGGAGAGCATGAACATGACAGCTCTAGGAAGATTCTTGCTTGATAAATCTGGATGAAAAAAGGCAGTGTTCCTGAAAAATAGTGCGACAGTACATACATTTGTAGAGGATAATTGTGGGTGTTTTTTTTTACCAGTGTATATCTTGTACATCTGATGTGGGTGCAACATTTCAAGTGTGGCTATACTTATCTGAAGTCCATGATTCCCTGCAACTAGGACATACCTGCACTGGTTCTGACAATTACTGCTTTGCTTTTTTGATAGCTGGCATTTGCAAATGCAGGTATGAACAGAAACTTCAACCTTTATAGTATATTTCCATTGTTATAATGATCTTTTTTTAAATTTTAGGCCATAAATTTTGTCTCCTTTTTAGAATAAGAAATACTATCATTTTGGGAGCTAATTTGAAAACTGAAGAAAGAAAAATAAAACCCCATATAAAGAATGAGTGATTAGTACAAGTTCTAGAATATGCAAAATGTCTTTTGGTTGATGAATGCTTCTTTTCAATCAATTCAAGGAAAAATACAATAATTTGAGGCTTTTTCTTTAGTTTTCCTTTAAATGCACAGGCCCAGAAGTGTCTTATGATAATATGTAGAAAGAAAATTGAAGACTTGACAAGAAGAGCAATAAATGTAGCGGTACTCCGATTTATTATGAAAGGAATTGTTTCATATGCAGTGGAACAAATGTTGCATATAAATTTCATTGAAAATCTGTTGTGTGTTTTGTATTCATTTTGAAGAGGAAATTAGCTTATATATCACTTTTTTGCTCTTCGTACAATAAAAAAAAAAAAAATGAGAAAGAAATAAAGTGTACAGAGAGTTCTTTATATTCAGGGCAGAGTTCAGTTTAATGCCTCTGTTGCAGAAAATGTAAAATAGTGTACAGATATACATTATGCATATTAGAAATTATATTCCATAGATTTCACGAAAAAGCATGCACTGTATATGGTGTTTTATATGTTCTAGTTACGTTGCATTATGCATTTAAAGAATTGTGATATTATTCAGAATGCAGAGTTTGAGCTATTGCTGATTTGTGATTTTTATATCATCCCCCTTGCTACATTTGCTCTCACTCAGAGTCAGATGGTGTCTTGCAAGACAAGCCTTTATTTTCATAGTGGTTTTTGTTATCTTTTTCGTTGTTTCATTTGTTTGTCCAGCATGCAAGCTGTCCATAGGTTTGAATTTGTTTTCAAAGAAGCACATGTTATTTTGCTGAAATGTATTTTGTGTTGACATGATGAAGTATCTACAACACCGCTCACTGCACTTTTAGTCTTGTATTTGAACTATATCACAGACAATAGAGTATGTTCTTTTGTGATTTCATCCATTGTTGAAAGCTTTTCACTTTTTATCTTGCCAGCTTTTTGAAAAAAATATTTTTGTGCTTGTCATTTGCTAATCCTGCAAAGGTGCTTATTTTGTTTATCCTTTTAAAAAAAATCTATATAAAAACTTTTGTTGTCCAGTTTCTGAAGTATGGCAGGTTTTTCTCCCATTCTAGAAAGTGTTTTACATGGTTAAATGTGGATAACACAGATATTTTGTATATTTGCATTGTTCACCCCTGCTTTTGTCTGTGAAGCAGCCAGCGTCTGTTTTTCAGCGATATGAAAGTTTTTCATGTTTCCTATTGCCATGTTTTAAAAATTTATTCCAATAGTTTTCATACCTTTTAAAATTAGTACCTTGCAATATTATTGAAGAGTATACTTCTGCTTGCCTTTTATTCATTTTCTCGTTAGGAAATGTTATGTGGGAATATGTATATTAAATCATTTTATGTTTGAGTTCCTCTCATGTGCTTTTAAAGGGATAGCGGTTAAAAAACACTTCTTTGCAGATACATTTTAAAAAAAACTTGAAAAGGAAAGCAAATTTGTTGCGTTTTTTGACAAATGATTTGATCACACTTTATTAATGTCGTCATTGAGTCAGCAGAATTATGTTGGACCGATTTGGCTGAATTTCAACAGTGCTGATGACATTTTTTCTTCAAGAATGGTGACTGGTCTTAGCCCACAATTTAATCAATATTGCCCTATTTGAACAGCATTTCCTGAGAGTTTCATGACTAAAGTAAGTCCCTCAGTTGTGCTAGGCTAAGTGAAGTTTTGCACATCTATTTTATACTTATCCAAGTCTATGTTTTTGTGATGCAAAGAATTTTTAAATGACATTTCTGTTACCCAGTGATGGCTAGGTGTAATGGTAGCCATCTTTTTATATTCGATTGTGGCTCCATTTTGCTTTATATAAGCGTAATATTTGACAACCTTGAAACTTCAAGAGAATAGAAAACTAACTTTTTAGACGGTTTTGTATATTTCTTTCTCCACTGAAATGTGTGAAAAATATTTCTAGGCATCCTATTTAAATTTCTTTTTAACTTTGCTTGAAAACTGGCTTTATTCTTTTGAAAAAAACTAACATGTGGTACATGGTAAAAGGGTATGAACTTTTATAGACATATTTATGAAATAATGACTACTTAATTAACAGTCTGTTGAAACAATTTGACTTTTTCTTAGTAATTCATGTTAAAGTTTGCATTCATTTTTATAAGCATTGGAGGTAGTGTTATTGTTACTATATCATTTAAAGATTTTGATTGGGAATGTGCCATGGCTTAGTCATATTTTATGTCTAATTTTCATTCTCATACTGGCATTTTTCTATTTTTATTCATTTAATTATTTTGGGGGTTATGGTAATATAATAATCCCATAAGTAAATACATGTATGCAGTTTGTACTAATCGTTTCATAGACCCTTTTTTAACTGCTATGAAGAGGTTACATGTATATATGATACTGAATTTGGAAGGATATCATCATGTTTGAGTTCCATCCAAAGTAATTTTTGTGAAAATGAGCATTTCTTTGAATATCAGTTTAGATGATCAAAAATGATGATAGCTTGGAACTACATCTTTTTCTAGACTTGTTATTTCCCCTTCAACATTTGTTTACCAAGAAAATTCATTTTGATACACTTTTCTTTAAAGAATTGCATGTAGCAGACAACCTTACTGAAAATGATCTTTTTCCAAATTTTTCTTTCTTGAATTATTGCAAAGGAGATGAAAAGATGACATCATGCATTGAATTCAGCATTATAATCAAGTGAGAAGTTAAATACTCCATGTGCAATAAAGATAACTGACCAGAAGTTATGTAATTCCTTTCCACAGAACCATCTGATTATTAGGCTGAGCTTTAGTTTATGAGGTACAAATCGTTGTGTGCCCGGCAAAAGGGCATGAACAGATGCCCAAACTCTCAGAGGCATTGATTCGTTCGAAATAGACAAAGCATTGGAGGGGCAGAGCATTGTTCACAAACAAGTTTTGACCCTTTCTTCGACCAAATCGTCTGTTTGGAGCCAGAAGGGTGTTAACTCATAGGAGTTAACATATAATGCCCTTCTGGCTCTGAACAGACAATATCTACATGTACATTACCAGTGATTCAGTCAAGACCAACAGTTCCGGGCCACAAGGCCGCTGAAAAATAATACCTTCCATAGCTTCTTGTACACGTGACTCAGTCCGAGGCCAACGCCAAAACCACTATATTATGGCCTTGATGCAGGACGGGACTACAACACTGACATGTACACAACACATCTTTGTCTGTACATGGTCAAAATTAATAACAGTTTTAGGTTCATAACCTTTTTTAATCCTCTCATTACGAGACTTTAAAAAATATGTGAAATTTTTACCAAAATTGAGTTCGAGTTCACGCCTTTCTGCCAGGCACACAAGGAAATGTAACATGTTAGATTTTTATGTGTTCCTTTGTTTCTTCTTGTAGACACGGTAAACAGGTTGTGTTGCCTTATAAATGATATATACATACACAGTCATGTACTTACTAAAACAGTGCACTATTCATGGTTTTTGATATTGAATATTTCTTGTGATTGTTGTATTTTCTTCTCGATATATACATGTATATTATGCCACCATGATTTTATTTATTTTCCAATAAAAGGAAAAGATAACAGTAAGAGCAGTCTTAATATTGTGTCGAGTGCGTTGAGTCGGTTTCTAATCAACTTGTAAACAAGTATGATTCAGGGAATCACCAATGTATGTAAGGTAAAGAGGGCATTTTACCTATTACATATTTTCTAACAATATTATAATACAGGGGCGGATCCAAGGGGGGGCAAATTAGCCGTGACCCCCCCCCCCCCCCTTTTGAAACCCAACTGGCATACCTTAAGTACACTATTAAAAAATTGCCTCCTTAATTGTGTACTTTTCCGGCTCTGTGCCCCCTCTTTTACAAAATCCTGGATCTGCCCCTGCATAATGGGGGAAAGAGTATTTGGAATTATGTCATAATGAAAATCTCATACATAATCCTATCATTGTTTCTACAAGACATGTGATTAGATTTTACTGAATATAACAGGAACCATGTTCAGAGCAAGAGACCCAATCAAATATTTTTAGTGAAGTTTGAAAGAAGAGCTGTAAAGATGGAAGGAGAGTCAGAGAGAGAGAGAGAGAGAGAGAGAAAGAAAGGGAGTGGAAAGAAAATACAGAGATGAATATAAAAAGGGGTCACTTTGATAGAGATAATAGCGAGCTTACGATTTCAGGACGGGAGCCTTTGAAGACGGGAAGTCGAGCGAAAAATCGATGTGCGCATGCGCGACTCGGAGTATCTCTCCGTCCTGATTGATGTCAGGACGGTTCTCGGGCGAAATAGCGTCCGGTCTAAAGTGGGGACGGGAAGTCGAACTCTGCGGTGCGTCGCCGTCCACTTTTTCGTAACTTGAATGAAAAACAAGACGGGGAGAGTGCTAGGACCGTCACAGTCTGTTAACTCTCCCCCGTCCGGTTGCTCTCCCGTCCCGTTTCGTAAGCTCCCTAATAAAAGGGAGGGGGGGGGGGGGAAATGGGGGCGGGGAAATGGGGGGCAGACAGATTTAGAAGGGTAACATAAAGTAGTAAATCAGATTAGAAAGAATTATTAACTAGAACTTGGAAGAGCTTGGTGATGGGAAAGGTAGAAGCACTCCAAATAAGGGGGTGGAGAGAGAAAGAGACAGAGACAGAGAGAAAAAAGGAGGGGGGGGGGGGGAGAGAGAGAGAGAGAGAGAGAGAGAGAGAATGCATAGTGGGGAGAGGTTCAGACATAAAGACAACATGGAAGTCCAGCTCACTGATCTCTACCTAAGAGATCAGTGGTCCATCTACATGTAGAACTATTTAAAAGTGGGAGTATGATGGCGCCATTTCAAACTTCTATACGATTGCTATTAAATTTGACATGTTCATAAATCAGCTTGCATGAGATCTCAAAATGATTATGTACAATTTTATGAGATTATTGAATGTAGATGTCCACTTATCATTCTTTGGGTTTTGTCAAATGCCCTACAATATGAAATGATAGAAAAAAAAAATCATTGAAAAAAAAAAAATCATCAGATTAGCATAATTTGTCATTTACCAAACATGGCCTATTCAAAACCTAATGTATTTTTCTGTAAGAATTTTTACATTCAGAAAGTATCCAAATCTACATCAACACAAGGAACATGCAGTGACCAAGAAATTCACATATTCTAGAGAGAGAAAGAGAGAGAGGGGGAGAGGGAAGAAAAGGAGAGAGAGAAAAGAAAGAGTAACAGACCTAGTTGGAGAAAGTGAGAGGGAGAGACATACATTTGTAAAAACAAGATAAGAGATAAAGAGCAAGAAATAAAAGAATACAGACGATACATGTATAAAAGAGAGAGAGAGAGAGAGAGAGAGAAAGCACACAAAAATAATAGTCAAGATAGAAACAGGCACCTGATTTTGCAATGTCAGAACAATACCTACATGCAATTATGTCTGCATAAATCCCGAGACAAAAAAAAAGACACCTCATAGATTTTCTCGAGCATAGACGCACATAATATGCAATTTAATTTCCTTCTGCATGAACAAGTCATCAAGGAAAATCAACTGAACATCCAGATGCACAATTAACAATCCATGTTTGATTATATTACATATACACACCATGCATTAAAAATTCTTTACAAAATACAAAATCATATTGTAAGTTTATGTAAGTGTCATAAATATCAGACATATAATTACACATACCGGTATATTTATCAGAAAAAAGATTGGGGGGATCTAATCATCTCTTCATGCTATTGCTGTCACATGAAATTTTGTTTGAAAATGATAGACCAACAACCATCAGAACTCATTCAAATATGCCATGGTAAACTGCAGCTTTTTTTTATTTGTTAACCCTTTCAAGACAATTGACCACATTTTGTGGTTTGGCTCAATAACTTTTGATTCAGAGCTCTCAAAAATATACCAGAATCCAGATGCAAGAGTAGAAAGAGCAAAAATTATATTGCGTTTGATGCCAGGAATTTTAAAAACCAGAATAAGCTCCAAAATCCTTAAATTCGCAACACATGGAGAGGTTCAAAATCATTGCTTTTATCAAAATTGGCAATGCTTTTCAACTTTTCGGCAAAATTCCCAACCATGTATATTATTTTCAAAGACATTACACCTTAGAACCATGTAGAACTAAAAGAAAAGTATCATTGTTGCCAGTTTGAAGAACGAAATGTGATCAGTTTAGCCCTTAAATAATTCCTGTCCTGGAATAAAGAGATACAATCAATCTTACGATTGATATTAATCGTAAGTCTATGGCAAACCATGTACTGAAGAATTATAATTGATTGTAAGATTGATTGTACATGTATCTCTTTATGTTACAGGCCCCTGAAGGGTTAACTTGTAAATGCATGGCAGATGCATACCACAATAAAGGTCTCCACAAGGTATTCACTTATAAATTGCTATGGTATAAGATCCTGAAATGTGAAGTACATTACACTTCAATCATTACACAAAATCCGCAGCAGTTTACCAGGCCATAGTGGAACGAGCCTTTTATACATACAGCATGACTGGCATTAATGTGCAAATAATGAATTAGTACAAGTTTGAAATATATCCCCAGACAATTACACGTAGTTGGAACCCTAGCAAGGAATGATGAGGTTTAAAGGGATTGATTAACTTTGTGAAAAATTGTGAAATCAGCTCAAATGCAAGTGAATTGTGTGCAGTCCTCTAACTACATATATAATTAAGGATATGTGAGACTATGAGAGAAAATGGAACCCGTTTACTATCCTAAAAAAGAGAAAATCGTGATCGATTGCTAGCGCAAGTCGCTCGGCTGCAGTCACAAAAACCAAGCTCCGGCGATTTCAGAGCGGGTTTCCAGCCCGTACGGTATTCTGTGATAGAGCGAGGTATGCCAACCGTAAGAGTTCTTCAGGGTTCGGTGGTACTCTATCCCAACATCAATGTTTAATCGTAAATATCTTGATATATAAACGACTGATCAGCTTATAAAACTCAGGCAATTCCTGTCTGACCTAAAGGTTTGCATTTATGATTACAGCATTAGCTGGAACAGTGATTTTTTTTTTTCAATCCTGGGCAAAGTTAATCAATCACTTTAAAGGGGAAATCCACCCTGATTACAAGTCCACCCTGATTACAAGTTGGTTCAAAATAAGAAGAAAAATTAAAGAAACAGATCAGTGAAGGTTTGAGCAAAATACGATAAAAACATAAGAAAGTTATGAATTTTTGAAGTTATAATTAACCAAACACAAATTGAAGCTTTTAAAAAATTTCCACAGCTCAATCGTTCACCGCTCCTGTACAGTTTTGTTTGTGCTGGCTAAGACAGCATTTTGCACTCACTTTGTGCAAATCATTAGAACTAAGAATATTGAGCTACATATCTAGTATAGTTTGAAAGGGGAGATTCTAGTATAGATACTGCTCTTGTTTGGCGGACAATGAACACCTCCGGCAAGGGGTACAATATAAATGAAAGTATATTATCTGTTATAATATTACAATGACTGAAGCCCCAATTTAAAAAAAAAGGTCATTTTGTACAAGATTTGGGAAAGGATTTTTTTTAAAAAAAAATATGATAACATCAACAAGTCTGTAAGTGTTGCATTTACACCGGCTAAACAAAAAAGTTCACATTTCCAGAAATTCAGATTTATCTTTTCATTTCAGGGCATAAATTAAAGGTGACAGCATAGTTCCAGGTTGAGAACAAAATATTGCCTTCATCAACAAAAACAAAACTGTTTTATATCAATGCATATGTAATATATAAAATCTTATCTCTGTTATTTACAAATATGCAATTACCGCATAGCCCTATCACTACTTGATGTACATTTGATTTAAGGCTGGACTAGTAACCATAGGACATTGCTTGTTATCGATAATTATCATCTTAAAAACAAGGAACCCATCAAATTGTTCTCACTGTTCTCATATGATACATGTCTTGTGCTTTTCCCCAGGGGGAGATTCAAGATCAAGCACAGAATAACCTAAAAATAAATTCATAACATTTTAAAATCATGAATTACCACTGGACTATTCCTTGGACATACTGGTACTATCTCTAGCTGTCTATGTTCATTATTACAGAGTATAGTGAATCGATAACATGTTTTTCTCAAATAAACACCAAGAAACGCTTATATCTTTCCTTCTTCATTGCCTCCATGTGAATACAATTAATCTATCAATAGAGCAAAATATATACATGTGCAATGTACTTTCTTTTAAACCCAGTGGAGAGAAGATAATATCAATTAAACATGCTTTTCCATTGACTTTCAACTCAAATAATGCTGGAGTTTAAAAAAAATCACATTACAACCAAAGACATTGATCGCGACCACTCACAGACAGAGATCTTGTAATTCCATGAATTAGAGCATTCCAATGACATGGTATAATTGTGGTCCCTGAAGGCAGTGACGAGTTACACCTAGCGCAGTCGGCTATAGCGATGAGAGCAAGTAGCAGTAACATTTATAATTAACTAATGCTATACATTGAAACTTTCTCCGCATCCGCAAGTCCCTTTGATATTTGGGTTGTTGAAGACGAACTCGCTGGCCAGCTTGGTATTTACAAAGTCCATTTCCGTTCCGAGTAACGTCAGTTGTGCTTTAGAGTCGATGAAGACTTTCACACCTGATTGGCAAGGAAATGAAACAGAAAAAATGAAGATTTTTTGAAAAGCAGCATATGAACATATAAAATCAAGTTCAAGAGTTCTAGTTAATTCTATAAAATTCCCATCTATAGATTATCGAGTATGTAGCATTCTTGCGAGCTTAACGAGTCAAGAATCAAATTCTTGTTTTCATTCCTTCATTCATTTATTTATGCTTCATTTAAATGTAAAAATTTGAATAGCATTTATGGAATGTGCAGCTCCTACAAATGGATCTGACAAGCTAATAAAAAAAAAAAAACCTTTTTACTTCATATAAAGTTCTTCTTTTTTCTATCTAGTTAATTAGATTCATGTACAGAAATAAAATTCAGAAAAATGCATAATCTGCTTTCTTTTAATTGTCAGAACAAATTTAAATTGCACATTTACATTGGTGTTTGAGCAGATATCTTTAGGAACTATCTGTGTGCCCAGCCATTGAGTTATGAGTTGTCATAATTTAGATTTGTCATGATAATTTAAAAATTTCTCTTCATAAAATGAAAAATAAAAAGTTTACAGAATACAATCCTATTTTTCTTAATCTTACCATCTTGTACCACCTCCTCATCAAACTTCTGCTTTTCTTTGGCATAGTCCAGTGTATAACTGAGTCCATTGCAACCTCTCGTTTTAACTCCGACCCTTAGTCCTTCTACATCTGGTCTGTTGGTTACGAGTGTCTTGATCTTCTCAACGGCTGCCTGAGTCTGAATGGGAGATAAATGTAGATAGGAATAAAAATTACTCTAAAATAAACCAAGATGGTTTATGTGAAAGCAGAAAAAGGAGGAACAGAATGGTGAAAGTTTGAAAGAAATCTGACAAATGATAAGAAAGTTATGAATGTTAGGGAGATGTGATCACGGTCACTAAATCTGTATGAAACTCAAATTGGCACTTTGGTCAGTTGATTGTGACATTATCACAGAAAGCTCTCTCATTTATTGTACAATATTATTAATTTGTGGGTTTCTCCTGAGCATATTTTCTCTTGGGGTAATACTCAAAATATATCATGGATATTATATTGTTAAAAGGTCCTCCAAAAAAAACCAAAATCCTAGTCTACTGAGTTATACATGTACATTTGTTAAAAAATTATATTTGTGTATTGAACAAATGAGGCCATTGCCTTCCACTACAGTACATAACAATGAAATTACCAATTCAATAAATTTGAAATTCTCATACATTATAGAGATTATAACTCTTTAAAAATTCACCATTTTTCTTTCTTTTTTTTCTTCCCTTTTATCAATTTAAACTTCCTCCAATCTGCTATTTTCATTTTTCTGCTTTCAACAACTTGCTATCTATTACGCATCTTTTAAGGTATGATAATACGCCAGCAGTGGACTGTACCAGACTGGAAGAAGAAGAGGTTGTTCGGATTTCCTGTTAATCAATATGTTGAACATTATGATGTAATGTAACACCAAATCTTGTATTACAATCCAGAGATCAGACAAGAGGGTATAGTAAGAAATTGTTTATTCCTAGGACCAAAACTCAGAGATCTATACAAAAATTCTTTTTATGTACGAATACGTAAACCATGGAATAATCTCTCCAATGACACCATCACTGCCCCGAGTGTGCACAGTTTTGAAGTAGCTTTGGATAGGTGCTGGAAAAGTGAGCCGATTAAGTACGACTATGAGTCGCCTGCACCAGGAAATGATCCAGCCATCTTAAAAAGGAAGAAGAACTTGGAATTGAATACAGAGGCCTAGTGCCTGCGTTCAGTATCTTCCCTAGATATCCCTAGGTAGGTATCCCTAGGTATTATTCAGCATTATTATGACATTGGTTTTCTCTAGACTTCTAGGCTCCTTCCCATCGCAGACTCTGCATGCGCATGCAAGTGTGTGGTTTCTTCCACCACAATATAGCCCATTATTCTTCAGGATAGATCTATATAGGGTCTACAACGTTTTATCCATCACAAACCAAATCTTTTACTTTTTTCATGTATGAAAACTTAAGTTTTGAACATTTCACTTCCATGATGATGACGTTTCCGTTTTCCTCGATATTTCTTTGGAACATCTGGCTATTTAAAACTGAAAGTTGTAATTTGTAATTCAGGCAAGCACTAACTTAGTCAAGATTATCTCATGTCAGGCGTTTTCAGATTCAGCCACATATCGATAATCAGTGGAAGTTGAAATAAACGTTAAGTTTTAGTCAAATCATATTCAATCGAATTGTCCAGACTGACTAGGATTGAACTAGTTACGCAATTCACGTGACGCAACACCAACACACCGGAGCATGAGCAGCAACGTCAACTCACATTTGTTTCGTCGACCATCAACATCAACATACAGATGGAAACAAAGATAAATATGTAAAAACTGAGATTGTATTGTTGATACATGTAGGCCTACATTTAAAGTTCACTTACCAAAACTAAGGCAGCCCTTTGAGGAATTAACCTCTTTTTGCCTTGAACGGCTCGGACCGTCGCTCTCCCAAGAGCAGCCATAACACAAATTAACCTTTGACCCGTCAACCACAGCAAATATAGTCTAAATAGATCTACAGGCAAGAATCCACCAAAGTAGAGCTGTAAGTTTCTTCGATCCTTTGGCTTTTCAGTATTTTCAAACTTACAGTAGTAATCATGCATTTATTTTTGTATGATTGTTCAGTTGGAAGAGATGAACAAGTCTCTACGTAAACGAAACCAACTTATTTTTCATGATGGTTAACAGTTTTATACAGTCCTACATGTCTCTTTTCGCGTAAGTAAAGTGTGCGCGTGCTTGGTTTGTTTTCTGACCACGGCACTTGTCTTTTATATTAAAAATAGAAAAAGTTGTTTACACTCAGTCTAAGTTTTTGTTGAACTCATTGTTGCCAATCCGTGCTATTCAAAAATATGAATAATTGAAAATTGTGGGACATTTCATGAAATCAGCCCCCTCTTCTCTTCTGTTGAGTGAGTGGTTGACCCACTCATAGCGACTTTACTATACTTCGTGTGTAGACTCTAGGCAGTCATCCACCTCAACACTTTCAAAACACCACTGCACAAAAGTTACCAACATTCACTCATAATCGGCATTTAATTTACAAAAAATGACACCGACATATACATGAAATACAATAAATTCAACTCACCGATGTTGGAAAAGATAATTCCAAAAATGAAATTCGTAATTTACTGTCACTTCTGGCGAAACGGGGTATCGCAAGTCACGATGTACATTTCCTGATCGCCGCGAGCGCTGACATCTCGCGCTAAAAAATTCGGTCGTTAAAAGTTCGGTTCCTATCGCGCACACGTAAGTCCCGATTTTCGGTGTGTGCGATCGTAGAGATCGATGTGCACGCGATACCGAGTTTCGTTGTGGACAAAATTTTATTGGCCGATTTAGTCTAAAAACATCGGAAGCTGGAAAACAACATGCGATCGCGAAAAAAATTGGCGGGGATTTCTTAGGTTTTGGACATGATTTTGACTTTGGATATTGCTGGAAATATCAGAAGTTCTTCCTAACGGCCATTTAAGGTAGGAAAGAGATTTTAAAGCGCTGAATTTGAAAGGAAGTATTTTAAACATTTATCTTACTTTTCCCCCCATACCTTAAGTACATGCGATAGAAAATGACTAGTATTTTTGCATTCGTCCCGCGTAGTGGTCAATATGACCACTATAGTTACGTGGTGTGGGTTGACCATCAATTTTTTACAGTCCTATTTATTGAAATATGAAAGCAGCCAACAACAGTAGCAGAGTTAAAAACAAGACAAAAACAATTCCTGGAGTAGTCAAGAGACAACCAAAAAGCTCCTTAAATATAATATAAGGCTATTCTAAATATTTTGGTTTGAAATCAATAGCAAATAAGTTATTTAGAGCCTAAAATCAGCAAAAGAATAAAAGTGATAAAAAATGGGTGATCGATATATTTGTTGGCAGCTTTTTATTAGATTGCACTCCTGGCAACTCTTGATCTTGATCTTGATGGATACGACTCAACACTCCTAGTGGAGTAAAACGAGTCGGAGTGGAGTAAAACGAGTCTTGGCAGCTCTTGACGCCATTTGGTAAGTCGATTACCATGTCTTGGCATTCTCTCGGCTGCTGTTGGCGGCTTTTAGCAGGACCCATTTTTTACGGGGGAATCCCGATAGTCCGCGGGGCCGATAGACCGCGGAGCCTATAGACCACGGGACCGATATATACCGCGGGGCCGATAGACTGTGGCGTCTCAATGTACACGCCAGTCACCAGTAATTCCCCACATTCGCTCAAATCACTATACACCTCTTGCAATCGAAAGCACTAACAGCAAAACTTTTTTTTTTAATTTAAAAAGAGAAATGGGAGGTGGATCGTCACCCCCCTCCTGGATGCGCTCATTAACTTTGATGTTCAATGGATTATGCAATAAGTGACTTCAAGTCTGTGTTTTTATTTGAAATAAAAGAAACTAACGCTAATCAACAGGACGTGCAATTTGAAACTTTTCATTGAAACTCAAAGTGTTATTAAATAACATCTTTGAAAATCAACTTTTTCATATAAACAGTACTTATTGCCTTCATCAAACCCATCTCATAACAAATACACAACTATCACTAATTCATATAAAGAATTCAAACTAAGCAGCGTTAAACTGAATGAATATCAGAAGAGAAACGAGGAAATGGCATAACTGACGATTGATTTTGAAGACTGATTAATATTATGAATTGAATAAGTTCCAAATATTGATTTGCTTTGGACACAGCTCATTTTGTTTTGAAAATTATTGAAAAGAAAAGATAAGGGATTGCATTATGCTTTTGTTTTTCTTGATTAAAAAAACAACGAAAGAAATAATGCTCAATAATGAGGATGAAAACGCATGGTCGGAACATGAACAGAAATCCGACTGTCTGTTAAAAATAAGACAAAAATTAACTTCTCAAAGAAACATAACCGGCAAGAATTGAAACACAACAATGAATATACGTACAATTATTTACCATTTTGAAAATATAACGAGTATTTGATTTTGAACAAATGTAAGGCATATCACAACTAGAAAATTTTCATACCCTTTTTCCCTGCATTTGGTCAGAAGTGTGATTTTGATACCCTTTTATATGAAAAGGGTATCATGAGATATGAAAGCAACTTAGATGAGTTCAAAATCTCCCTTAAAAGATATCTGTTTAATACTTAGAGTATGAACTCAGTGTCCAACATTACATTATATGCACCTTCTTATTTCTAAGTTATTTCGTTCTTACTTTATAAAGCGCATAGGGACATGCAGTGTTGCTATGTGTAATGCACTATAAAAGAACCAAGTATTATTTTTTTTTTTTTTAATTATTATATATTTTTCGTTTTTGACACCCTAAACGCGGATCCGCGCCCGACCCTGAAAAACTACCCTTTTTCCTCGTTTTCAGGTTCGCGGATGCTGTACGGATTTCAATGGAAGATACCCCCCCCCCCCCCCCCGGGATTAAGATACATGAATTATTTGAGTCATTATGCTTTTAAGACGTGATGTGAAAATGCGTTGCATTTCAGACGCCGCGATCTATCGGCCCCGCGGTCTATCAGACCCGCGGACTATCGGGCGTAGACCTTTTTTACTGTCACTTGTGTGAGTGGAAATGGCTAGCTACGATTACAAAGGCACCACTCACCACTGTATAATATGCAGATAAGCTGCTTCTGTGCAGGGTGACAAAGTGGGAGCTTATTTCACAATGATACTGAAAATATACCTGGTTAGTTTCTTTTTTGTCCTACATTTTGTCTTTTTTATGTCCATGTTCCAAAGTTATTTGTAGGTCTGCATCTGAAGATCTGAAGATAAACTTGTACTCCACAAAATAGGCTGAATGGGCTTCAATAGGTTTTGTGCGTATTAGCGGGAACTGGTCCATTCTAGATTATTCATACATGAAAGGAAAATTATTATTTAAAATTTCACTTTCAGCTCTGAAGCCTCAAATTTGTAGCATAGTAAGAGTTGAAGAGTCCCTGAATCAGGTAAATCTAGCAAATTTAAGAAAATTAAATCTTGCTTGGAGCAATTTTTTGTCTGTTTTTGACTACAGCAACAGTGAATGTTGGACAAAGTCCCACATAGGCATACTAATGCTATACTTTCGTTGTACAAAAATTTTACACGATAGATAATAGATCTATTTCATTTTTCACTTATATGCTCAGCATTTAAGATGGCAGATCCTCAATCATCTCAACTTCCAGAGGATGAACTGACTGTACCTCGAGCCCCTCTCAACAAGATGATCAAGGAGCTTCTACCCAATGTCCGAGTGGCCAACGATGCACGAGAGCTGATTTTGAACTGCTGCACCGAGTTTATTCAGTTGGTGTCTTCTGAAGCCAATGACATTTGCAACAAGCAGGCCAAGAAGACGATATCTCCAGAGCATGCACTCCAGGGTAAAGTCCAAGCAAAGACAGGAAGAGAGAGAGAGAGAGAGAGAGAGGGAGAAAGAGGGAGAAATACAAAAAAAAATAATGGGGTAAGCTGCAGGCTGAAGACATTAGAGAAAGAGTCTATGAAATATACAACAAATAATGGGGTGGGCTTTAGTGTGAAGCCTAAAAAGCCTGGAAACTAGATTGAGCTCAATCCATTAATCAGTCATTTTGATGGTAGTTACATTCATACGGGACTCGTAGTTTTGGAACTTTAAGTTAGCGAAACTTTAAGTTAACGAAGCAGTGACTCACTAACAACGACGAGGGTTCACACGAACCCAAAACAACAACGCTTGTTGTTCTGAGACTACAAGTCGAGCGTTAGTCATTTAACATAAGCAGAGAGATCATCGCACGGTCCGTATCTACGAGGAGGACCCCCCGCTGCTCGTGGTTTTGGCATTAACCACAAGCTCGCTTTTGGTTCCGGAACTACAAGTAAACTTAAAGTTTCAAAACTTCGAGTCCGTTCATACTGAAACTACAAGATAATGATAAAGTTTTGAAACTACAAGCGAAACTTAAAGTTTAGCTCCCTTTGTGTGAACCTGACTAATGTGTGTGAATCCCACCGCTGCCACCACATTTGTAATGTAACCTCTTGAGCTGACAAGGTGTGGCCTATACCAACAGAGGAAATAGGAAACATTTTCACTCCTCGCTTGCCTGTTCAAATTGAATGTCTACACTATTTTATTGATATTTTCCCCCCTCAGTACTGTACACCTCAATTGTCCCTCCCCATCGAGAAAATCAGTTGGAATGTTTGGCTTTAAGTCTTTATCCAAGGTGTGTCTTTTATAGCAGTATTTAAAAAAGAATGTTTGCTCATCCAGTTCCTATGACTGTCTCCTTAACTACAAAAAATATATGCCCTCATGTACCAACTTTAAAATCATTACACGTATCCATCGATTAAAATCAGATCATTGCACATATAATTTGTATCCAATGTTTATCAATTTATTTTCTCTTTTTTCCTTAAATCATTTGCAGCTTTAGACAGCTTGGGATTTGGAGATTACCTTCAGGAATGCAAGTCAGTCCTGGAGGAATGCAAGACAGTGGCTGCTAAGAAGAGAAAAGCCAGTACCCGCCTTGAGAACCTTGGCATACCGGAAGAGGAACTTCTGAGGCAGCAGCAGGAACTCTTTGAAAAGGTAACTATGGAGGGCATTTTCCAGAAGCTATCCTAATAACAGAGCTTTGTGTAGCTGAGCCCGGGCTCAGATGGCGATCTGACATATACTCCGGCGGCATATGGCTTTATTTTGTCAAAGACATCGGTTTAAGACTTGGGTTGCAATTGCATATGGTAAGAATTAGGTGTAGTGCTGGTCCAGAGTTGGATGTAAGGAATCTGACCAGTGTTGGAAATTAACTGGGGAGCTATTGTTGTGTGTCAGACATTCGTCTCAGACGTTCGTGTCTGGCCCAGTCGTGGTTGACGGTAATGTTATAATCTCTAGCACTTGAGATCTACTTGTATTGATGCATGGAAAAGGACACAGAGAGACAAAGGAAAATTTTCTTGAAGGACATTTTCACTAATGCATCCTTTTTTTTTTTGTGTGTGTAGGACATGCACAAGATTTGAGTTAGCTAATAATATTAGCAAATTGTGATGAAACTAAATATTTTGTGCAGGAGTCAAAACATAGAATACATGTATCAGATTTGTTTTCTATAGTTTTTGTTTCATTCTAGTTTTGCCATTATACATTGTATTTAGCACATCTTATTTCCTTATGACTGTCTGTAATTTCATATGTGAATGAGCATTATGACCTCATGACATGAGATATTGAACTTTCTACAGCTAGTCTTATTTATATTTCTCTTTAGGCCAGACAAGAGCAAGCAGCAATAGAACACCAGGAGTGGTTGCAATTGCAAGCAGCCCAAGCAGCCCAGGCCCAACAGCAGGGACTCCACCTACAACAACCTGGCATGCAACCAGCAGCTGCAGCAGCAGGGGGCCACTTCCAACCCTACCAGGTGGCAGAGGGGATACCACAACACGGGGCGGTGCCTTCCCTCAACCAACCCAGCAGTGGGACGGGGCAGCTACCCACCGAGTCCGCCAGCAACCAACAGATCCCGCCCTCATGACAATGCTGATCAGGGTGGGGCTAACCCCAATATGATTGTCTTGATCTCAAGGATTATGCAAAGAGACTATATTAGGGCATTGATCTGGAGGCCGAGGGGGCATGATTGGAAGCAGATGTCCTCTCCTCTCCAAAGATGTTGTGGGATTAACTAGAATCTGACATTCAGGTATTTCCCCCTCACTCCTAGAAGTGGATCAATGCCTCTGAATAATTTAAGTGGTGGTAATCCGGCAGTTTTGTTGCGGTTAATGTTCAGGACTGTGGAATTCTCTTATCTAGAGGAGATTTGAAACAAAAGATGGAAGGTGAAGATAGAAAAAAAATAGTATTTTGGATTGCTATTTTGAGATGGATGCAGGGAATATTGTCTTAAAAAGTGGGAATGTTTGTTGTTGTATCGGGAACAGACTTCATGATGTGAAAGTTCAGTGTGCCCCATAGGGCAGCAGACCTTGTTCAGACATGACATGGTAAACAGCCACCCCCTCCCCCTTCCCCCTCTCCCCTCCCCTATAAAAAAAAATACTGCTGCAAAATAAAAACATTGTGCATAAAAAAAACCTCTGAATTATAATGCAGAGATCATAGAATATGCATAAGGGGCCTTTGTTTGCCTGAAGGCATTTTTTTCTCCTTTATTTTACCCCTATTTGCCATTTGTTTACCTGTGGGGTTTCATATTTTGCAACAATGTTTTTAAAGGTGGCTTATTGCATTGTGTCTGAACAGGGCTCTAAGAGGGGAACTCTCAATTTTTGTTTGTTTTGCAAACTCCCCTGCTCACATCGATCTGCTGGGCACACAATATGTAGTTCATTTTTTGAGTTTGCATAGCCTGATTTTTTCAACAAGAAGGGTTTTGCGTTACTTGGTAATTTTGTATTAGATTCTGGACTGACAACACCTGTTATTGGGTAAACACCCAAACAGTGTCACATTCCCCCATGAGAGCCCACTACTATGGGTCATTAATCTAAATTTTCCACTCCATACCCAAGAGAGAAATGGGGACCTTGTAGGATGCCAAAAGCTGTACAGGTAACTCTGCCTAAGTCGGAATCTCTTGGGACCACAGAAATCTGTTCGACTTAGGCGAAATTTGACTTAGAAGAGGTAAAAAACATGTTTTGCTCATTCTGTTCTGAAAAATTGCTTCGAACAAGGCGATTATTCGACTTATGCAGAGTTAACTGTATTTATGAATGTAATCACTGTATATCCTTACAATGACCATATGGTAGGAATAGTTCACAAGGACTGGAGATTATGCATGAATACAATGACCAGGGTAATGGTCCTGAAGTGCTGTAGACATTTGAATTTACATAATTCCTGACTGTTGTTGTTATTATCAAGGATTTATCTTACTTTTTTGTATTGTAAAATTAAAAAAAAAAAAGAATGTAGGAAAAAGAAATACATGTAGACAATTGTAGCTCTGTGAATAATGACCCCATTATGTATTCTGTTTAAAGTTTGAAATTGTTATGGTTTAGACAGAGTTAGAAATCAGAGAAAGTGAGAAAATGAGAAAGAGAGAAGAAAAAAAAAGGGAGAGGGGAAGGTGGAAGAGTTGGTGAGAGAGAGAGAGAGAGAGAGAGAGAGAGAGGTGGGGAGTGAGTGAGCGAGAGGGGGCACAAGGGAACAGGAGCAGAAGAAAGAGGAAAGTGAATACTAAATAGCAATGCAGGATCTGCATTTATTAGCTAAGAATAATTGCCCCCAGCTAGAAAATACAGCCTGGAGGCCCAGTTATATCATAACCAGACAATTAATTTTCTTCCTACAAAATGATAATTTTCTTAAGTGTAATGAGTTTAAATATGTTTTTACTTAAAATCTCATTGATACTCTCATGTTGACAACATCACATGCTGTTTAATAAAAGCAAAAAGAAAGCCAAGTTTTATAGAAAATGGTACTTGTTGCATTTATTGGAAGTGTCAATGACCTTTTTAATGTTTATGAACTGAAATACATATATCCAATACGCTCCACAGTGATAACTCTTTGATTGTACTTCATACACATAGAAAAGACGATAGGAATAACTTTGATTCAGTTCTCAAAATTCAACACTGTCATGCACTGTTTCACATGCTTCAATTTCCAAAGAAGAATTCACAGATTTCACATATAGTTTTGTGTTTATTATTTAAAAGAAAAACATTGCACTTGGAAGCCCTGAAAGAATGGTATTCTTTTTAAAGGAATGTTTTGCTAGCTTTAAATGGAATCTGCATTTCTAAATTGTACATGAGGAATGTAACAGATTATGTACATGGAATATACAAGTATATCACATACATCACATAAAATACACATATAGCATTGCTTAAATGGTAGATCAAATGCACAAATAAGATAGTACCAAACACCTGACAATACAAAATAGGTGCACACAATATATTTTATATAATGAATTCATTTTTCATTGAACATTTTTAATGTTTACAAATTATTTGTACATGTTGGCAGTTGCATAAAAATGTAAGCATATCATCTGTGGAGTACCAAAAGGGCATTAAATTATATCACACAATACTCAGTTAATTCCTTCTGGTTCTCAGCTGGCAGTAGTCCTATAATACTTGAATGGTAATGTTTGTGGTTCTGTAACTTTTGTTCCACAGCTCCACAAAACAACACAAGTTTGACTTAATGAAAGAAGCTACTACAAGTTTTCATAAATTTGGCGATCTTAACAAAAACAGCTTACTACATGTATTAGTGGGTAAGAAATGGAAAAGAGAAATGGAAGATAAATTACATCATAGCATAATATATCAACATAAATTAATATTTTATACAGAGTTAATGCCTTTCTGACTCTTAAACAATATCATAAAAATGAATTATCACCTAAACCACAAGACATGCCCATAGAAATGGCACAAACATAATTTTTTAATGATTTTTAAAAATCTCTTCCATTTTTCATAAATTTGATTTGGTCATGATGTCAAAATGAGTAGTCAATGACAAATGTTATATAAAAATGCTACCATGCACATAATACACAATTTAGTTGGAGAGTTGTAAATTAACATATTTCAATACAAAACATCTTCATGCTGTAAGTACAAAACATCACTCTGCTCTGATAATTTAATGATAATAATAAATGGAAAATTGTGACCACTAATAACATGAAAAAATAAAAGTACTTATGCACTTTAGTACCAGCCATCTAAATATTATTTGTCATGTGCCTAGCATAAAGGCATTAGGTGAATTCCTCATATGCTAATCCATTAAGAATTCCCTACTTGATGTTTAAAACGTGTTTAAAGTAAACTGTAAGTACTTTCTAACTAAAGGAAATTGGAATGTAAATTTGGTGAATAAAATTTCATACCTGTTCCATGTGTATTAAAAGATGTTTGTACTATGCCTTTTCATACTCCATCCTCAGTTTTCAAAGAATTAAAAAAAAATATCTGGCATAAACTCCAAATCAAGTTTATCACTCAAATCTGTATATATGCCTCAGATCCATTGAGACGGGTTCCTTCCTAGCATTTGTGCACACACAGTACTTTGTTTTCACATCGGAGATAAATCTACAAAGTGTGTATGTACAAACAACCATTGAGATACATGTACATACGCAATTTGTAGATTTATTTCTATGGTTGTTTTACACACACCCCGCAGTATAGTCTGCAGAGCAAAGAATCCTCTAATTATCATTTCTGTATCTTACAAAGAATATAAAATGAAGTCGAGGGTATGCTTTGTCTCATCTTATTGTACCTATCATCTTATAAAGAATTCATGATTTTTCACTTACCTCATCATGAACATGTCTGCAGGAACTGAACTAAATATTAAAAGGGTGTTTTTTAGCTTTGCAAAATTGTCAAAAATTAGCTTTTGAAAGAGAGAATTGTATGTAATCCTTTTGATACAAATGTAATCAAGATATCTGAAAGTGTGAGTGGAAAAAGAGCTCACTTACTCTCTCGAAAACAGGAAAATATATATCATTTTTTGAAAGCTGTATTTAGGAAGGAATAATGGCAGACCAATATTTGAAATACTGTTTGAACTAGCATCCTCATGCTTTCATTATTAGACAATGACGATGCGGAAGGAAACTTCATTAATATTGATGGCATACTTCTGGTCTAATGTCATCCAAGAAATCAAATTCAACAAGTATTGTACTCTGACTGATGTTGTAGAGAGCCTGATTGGTTAAGAGTAGGCATTTTGTCCATCTGTGACATTGAATATTTTATGGATTATAATTTTAGTAGAAGACCATGGCAACCAAATTCTATCAAATTCCCACTCTTTCAGTGATGCCCTTCACAATGAAACAAAAAATAGCTCACTGCAATTTTCTACAGGCCTTCAAACTTTCAGAATTTGTCAAATGTCCGTCAGTGACTAACTGATCAGGCTCTAGAGATAACATGTAAGTATTTTATACATATACACAGTCTGCTGCTCATCCCCAAACATCCTATTGTTAGAGTAGAAGGTTTCCTTAAATAATACCCTGTTTACAGCAATGGCAGCACCTCTTGATTTTAAATGTGATTACAAGTACATGTACATGTACATGCACTTCATCCACACTACAGCTACTGGCATCTCTCTGATTGACAATCAACACAGTTGCACTACTACCCCTGGCTTCATCCCTTGGAATCTCTGAAAGCTTTTTTTTTTTCTGCTTGAGAGACAGAAGCATCCTCGAGGGATTACAGATGTCTTTTGGAGTTACAACCAAGAGCTGCATCTCAATCTTCTAGTCCATGCCTGTTTCATATGGAGTCTCTGAAAAAGGTTGATCTTCAGAGACAGTTGTGCCCTCTAGCGCTACATGTGTCTTCCTGAGTGACAATCAACAGGGTTGCATCACCATCATTTAGTCCTTGCCCGTTTCTCTTGGATTCTCGAAAATAGTTTGATCTCAATTGCACCTGCGAGGGCTACAGGTATCTTTATGAGTGACCACCAAGAGTTGCACCACAACTCTTCTAGTCCATGCCGATTTCATTTGGATTCTCCGAGAAAGTTTTATCTTCAGAGGCAGTTGTGCTCTCCGCGGCATCCGCTCCACCAACTGCCCCTGCAATAACCTCTAGGTGAGAGTGCTCCTTTCCTTCTTCCATTTGCTCAGGACTATCTTGAGGACCTTCACCTGGAGAGGCACTTCCTGCTGCATCTGCTCCACTTTCTCCTGCAGGGACCACCAGGTGAGAATGCTGGTCGTCCTCACAATCTTTGACCAGCCAGATCTCATTCCTTCGGTTGATCAGCTTGTAGGGGCTGTCGTAGCCGGCAAAGTAGTAGACGTCATCCTTGACCTGGTGGCCATCTTGTTCAAGGATTGGAATGAACTTCTTCATCTCCTCTAAGTACTTCTCATCACTGGCAAAACCACCAAATGTCCTGTTATAATATTTGAGAAAGAAGAAAAAAAAATGCACAATTCATAACATGTTCAAATCGTGATTGAGTACTCATTGTTATAATGTAACACAAGAAAGCAAGTATGCCAGTTAGTAAACTCTGATATTTCTAAGACTTGAGTCTTATCCAAGGGAAGACAAGTAGGTAATCAAAGATTGATGCCTTGGTCAAGACAAACAACTTTGTCTAAAATCCTATTATGATTCTGTTATAATCAAGCAGATTCAAAGCTTATATGAAGATCCAGAGGGCCGGAAGGACTGTCTCTCCTCTACTGAGAGCAAACAACATTTAGCATAAAAAAACAGCATTCTTTAAATGCTAACACAAACCTCCCTTTCAGATCATCAGAAGTTCAGTCAGATATTTCATTAACTAATTTCTCTTTTTGTTTGCTTTTCAGAGAATTCTAAAATGATTACGCACTTCAGAAAATGTGAGAACCTTTTTATTCATATTTTTTTCTAAGTTTGCTTTTTGCTTGTCAGAGATTTTTCTCACTTGCGTCCTCCTGGAGATGGTAGTCAGGATTATTGAATCTGGTTCCTGGGAAAAAAATTAACGTTGGGAAAAATTTCACCCCCCCCCCCCCCTTTATTGGACACTCCTGGATCTGCTCCCGAATAGTACGATTTCACGATTTCAACTTTACAACAAGCCCCATTACAGGAAAGTAAGAAAAAGGATAGAAAAGAACATATACACAGGGCTGTCAACTCTCCTGCTTTTGGCGGGAGTCTCACGCCACCGCGCTCATTCTCCCACCGTCCCACCAGCGGGATCTCCTGGGATCTATCCAGCGGCAAAAGAACCAAATTCAAGACTTACTTGACAAAGACAGTCATGCCTGGCAGGTCACTGATAAAAACATCTGGAGCTTTTGGTTTGGGGGTATTCTCTGTGAACTCGCTGGGGACAAAAAAAGACATTGTGAATTTAGTCTCGCATGCAGGGCCTTGCCCAGGAATGTACTGTCTGGCTACTGGAGCAGTCATTTCGATCTTCTGACCTGTAATCGAAAAAAATAGGAAAATTGAAAGAGAGAATAGGTAATATAAGTGCTGTGTTTAGCATTTATAAGATGATTTCCCAAATTAGTCAAAATATCTTTCTGAACAATATCTAATAATGCCACTGATGGTTCAAATTGGCAACATCTTGACATCATGGATATATGTCCTGTATATTATCTATCTAAAAATACTTCCATGTATCTGTACATCCTGAGTGAAACCCAGCAAAGACATCTACAGCAGGATTTTAGGTGGGAATGTCAAACATATGATCAGAAGATTCGCATACACTGTTAATGCTTTATTTAACTCCCACCAGCTTTAAGATCAACGGCCCTGAAACCATATAACTCCCTAATTTGAGCTGAGATTTGGATCCAGGACCTCAAGTCTGGAACCCTCGGTTAAAAACCACTCCACCAATTTTTCATATGGAGTTATGCTAAGTTGCTAACCAAAGGTATGAGAGAAAGGGTTGCATTTCACTCACTGCCTTCATTCGCTCCCTGAATGTAGTTAAAAAGCTTGAAGAACGAATCGCGTCTCTCTTTCTTATTGACTGTGGCTTCTTCGGCCGTCATGAGATCTAGGGATGTGGACACCCAACGAGAGGGGGCATATTTTCGCTCTTCATACCCTTTCTGTAATCAAAAGCACATTAAAAGGAAATAAAATTAATGAAAGGCAAAAAATCCCGACTTAGTCCATAACTTGTCTGCACGGACATCATTACAGTAGACCCACAGTCCATAAGACCGACAATGTCTGTCCATAGGGAACCCCAAGAAAAGTTATCAGAATTGCACGCAAGACTGACATTGTGGGCTGTTGGTCTAGTGTGCCTTTAAATAATTCTGACAACTTTGGGGGGGGGGGGGGGGGTCACTCGACCCCAAAAGTGGTGGGTATGTGCCGCTGGCAAGACACAAAAAAAGGGGGCTTCGGAATGAGCGTATCATGAAAAGGATTGTCTTGGGAACTGCTAACATTTTTGAAAAAGGGGGTCTTTGGAAGTGGATTACAATATAAATATGATGCTACGGAACTGAATCCCACAAGCTCTCATTACAGATTAGCTACAATGCTGTGTGTCATGGCAAGTCTATGGTGTGTGTATTCATATAAGTGGGGTTAATTCACATACATGCGCTCGCGCTCATGAATGAAAACTGAATTCTCTGGGGTGGAGTTGGAACCGGACTGGAAGCAATGGGGAAAGCCCAGAGGAATTAAGCATCCGGAATGAAACTCGTTTTCAACTTTTCGCCAAAAATGACATTCTTCGAAACAGGCCGGGGTGGGCCAGAACAGCTGGAGCGACGGAATGAAAAATAACGGTGCTTTGGAACAGTTTTCTCTCTTCTTTTTCTCAACAAGAAAAAAATGGTATGCTTTGGAACGGAAATTTGAGTGTAAAAATGGGGGGGGGGGGGGGGGTCTTCTGGGCGGTACATACCCACCGCACACTATATACTGAGTGCCCCCCCCCCTGGGTTTCACAATGTCGATCTCATGGGCCACTGGTCCCGTGAGCTGTGGACGAATCTTGATGGTGTTGCAAATATTCATCAATATCATATCATAAAATCTAAGTACCTAAGATATTGTACAAACACTATCGACCTGTTGACTACTCAATCCTCTCATTCCCATAGGCTTAAATTAAATCAAGGACAGTCTGGTTCTTGTAGGGTTAATTGATTTAATTTAGTTATGGGAATTCCAACGAGGTAAATACCTGGGAAGGGCGGGGGGGGGGGGGGGGGGGGGGGGGGGGCAAGTCTCATTGAGGCCTGTACATCATCCGTGTACACAAAAACGGCGTTTAGGGTATCAAAAACAGCAAAAATCAAGAAAAACGGTATCAAGTTGAGAGGTGAAATGAAACTCAGGGATGAAAATATAATTCGGTAATGTGTTCCAAATTGGGTTAAATTTCTTTTATGGTACCTTTCTGGCTTAAAAAGGTCTATGATGATGATGTAATCCTCAAAAATAATACCACGCAAGATATAAAATCGCTGTTAAGGGTATAAAAATCAGAGATGTTAGACAGGTTTCCCTGTTTAGGGTATCAAAACTATTCCTATTGCAATCCCCTTTTAGAGTGCTTTTCAGAAAGTGATTTAAGCGGATGATGTACAGATCTCAATGAGACATGCCCCCCCCCCCCCCCCCCCCCCCGGGGTAAATATGACTGAAAAGCAAAAATTCCTTTCTTAGACCAAAATCCCCCCCCCCCCCCACAATTTTGAAAATTATTCGGCCAACTGTCACCTCATATTTGCAGGGTTGGCATATTTCCCGCTTCGGAGGCTTATTTCCCGGACGCCGGGAAATAAGCGGTATTTACCGGTATTTCCCACTTTTTACTGGTATTTACCGCTTTTTACCGGGAAATACCGGGAAATATATTTTTCCACTCACTTGTTCATAGGGATTGTCCAATTTTGAACATAATAACAATGGTGGTGAGTATGGTTGCTCTGGTGTGTACTATTTGTGTGTGTGGGTGTGTGTGCGCGTGTGTGTGTGTGTTTGTTCGTGTGTTTGTCTATGTCTTTTATTTTGGCTATAAAAAGATTTTTTTTTTTGTAAACATTTTATCATAAGTTCAAAACCAGCAATCACTAGTACACATGTATACAAAATCATTGACACACTATTGTTACAAAAACCAATTACATACAGTAGAATATAAGATGGGTTGTATGAAACAAGGTTTCTGATTAGTAAGATGTGGGTCTAGCCAGTGCGTAATTCGTTATACATGTATGTCACGACCGTGCAATATAAAACGTGTTATATTTCCCGCTCTGGTGTGTTCTATTTGTGTGGTTGGGTGTGTGTGTGTGTGTGTTTTTGTGTGTGTATATTTTGTGTACAAACTCCCATAGACAGAGATCAATAACGATACAAATTAATCGATAATACGGAGTTCGTTGCACTTTATCAATGAATGTTGCAATGTAGAGTTTTGTGAGTTCCGATCCCACAAGCAGTTTCCCATTTTCTATAATGCATAGTACATGATCATTTTCGTCAAATTACATGTATACCGTAAAATGTGCATCCATAGATAAAGAATATATAATGCACTTAGAAATTCTAAAGCTATTGATTCACATATTACGGTATATTCAACTCAAGAGCATGCACTGTATGTATAATATAATTCATATTCTGAGCTTTATTCACAATTGAAAACAAAAATCATATTGTAATGAGATACATGTAAAAAGTTTAACCCCTGGAGAAATGAATTTGAGTTTGTGTATGTGTGTTGTACATGTATACTGTGTCTTTGGGTGTGCACATGTATGCAGTGTGGATTTAATAAATTTGTTTGTGTGTTTCTGCTATGAGTGTTGTGCTGCTAATTATTTCAGAACAATATTTTCAGTTCTTGAGGCTAAAAACAAGTAAATTATTAATAAATAAAGAATTAAAATCATATTTCCCGTTTTTTACATATTTACCGGATGCCCATCATATTTACCGGACGGTATTTACCGGTATTTACCGCCGGTAATTACCGCCACCGGTATTTACCGCCCAACCCTGCATATTTGTGCAGCCTGATTGTATAGGGTTTATATTTGATCTATTGTATGTTGATGTGACATTTCTGTATACTCTGAAAAGTTGATATTTGGGCAAAAGGTGAAAGCTCTCTGCAAAAATGTGCCTGTATGCTTACAAATGAAAAAGAAATAATTTTGTTTTTGTGATTTCTCCCCTTTAAGTAAAAACCAAGTGATCAATTCCAGATTCAAATGAGATGTAATTTTTACCTGGAGTTACTTACTTCATAGGTCTTGACTGGTTCATACTTCGGCATCTGGAGTTTGTTAAACATATTCTTGACCACAGTCAACATTTTGATCAAGTTGATGACAAATGAATACCTGTCAAAATACAAATAGGCTATTTCTCTTCAGAATCTGTGGATTAAGCAACAAAATCAAATGTCTATTATCATCTAGGAAGTCACAACATAAAATTGATGAATATGGATATACCACTCATACACATACAAGGTTATCTTAAAGCTCATAGACAGTCTCGGCAGCAAAAATCATACTGGCAAGAAACTTATCTAACACAGTCACATACTATTCTCCTTTTATCATAAGACACATGTACGAGATTATTTAACATTCCATTCACGATTTCGAACAAATTTTAGTGTAAATATCTGTAAGAAACGCTTGGTAACGGCTTTTCACTGACTCACGCTGAGACCATATCCACCCGAAGGTTCCCCACACAATAAACCCAGCGCTTCGCACTATGTGTAGCATATTCTATAACACACAGCAATCCCCATGTGAGTAATGTGTGTGGCCGTTGTTCGAATTTACATCCCCTCTTTTTTGGGCCAGGGATTTTTATTCATTTCACCTCTAATTCGATAAATATTTCACTTGAGGAGGAAAAAACTTCACAGCATCTTAGTTATGTCAGTACCCTGCTATTTATTAAGTAAAATCAAAGAAATCTCACGAAAAGTTTTTGAGGGCTTCCCAAAACTATCTAATACCTTTAAGATGTGGAAATACTGGTGTCTAATTGTAACTGTAAAATAATTGATATGGAACATATATATCGACTTTATATTAGTGGGTATAATCTTTCATTGACATTGCATTCAAAGAAATTGTGACTGCGATACATGTGCCTGACATGATAACACTGAAGAAGTTGCAAACTGTAAACTCCTGGATAGGCCTGTATCGTAACCTTGCGTTACTATATGAGTGGGATAGGCCTGTAATATAAGTATAAACCATCCTGGCCCTTACTATCATTGACATTGTCACTTTTGCAAAACAAGGTGTACTTAAATTACGAAGGCAAGCGGAAAAATAAAAACACCTCCCCCCCCAAAAAAAAAAAAAAAAGGGAGGAAAAAAACCGTACCAGTACCACCAACACTTCCACAATTAACACCGCCACTGCGCTTCCGGTAATGCCGAGTCCGCCCTAGCTTAGGCCTAGTCACTGCGCTGCTGTCGGTCGACTCGTGCTCACTCGCTTAATTTTTTTAAGTAATAATAGTAAACCGTATAAATGCCGATTTTCAGCTTATCTTTGCTCGTGTAGCAGCATAAACTCAGCCTGATTTGTGAAGATTGAATACACAGGTGTAATTTTCGTGAATTCCTTTGCTTCATATGAAATTTTCGTGGATTTATGAAACGTTCAGCACAGTTTGCTCCGCCCCTTAGTTGTATAATCGGCCGGTCAATACCAAAGAGTTTAAATACGAAGAGTGCTCAGTCAGTCCCGAAATAAAGCACGCGTGTATATTGTGGTACATGTCGTTGTTGTTGTTGTTGTGGATTGGTTTTAACGGCGCATGTCATTCAATTGTGAATATTTACGCAAGGGCGGATCCAGGTTTTAAAAAAAGGGGGGGGGGGGGGTCCAAAGGGTGAGAAGTTATCATTCTGGCAAACGCAAGCGCCGAAGGCGCTAAGCGCCTCTATAGGCATATATATATATATATGTATATATATATATATATATATATATATATATATATATATATATTGCCTGTTTGACTATTTTAATTTTGAAATATAGTTGGGCGCGCGGAGCGCGCCACAAAAATTTGATAATACGAGCCTGAAAATGTCTTAGTTTGTACTGAAATTACATTTAATCTATTAATATTACATGGAATTATTGTTTGAGATGGAAAATACATATATAATGATTGCAAATTACCATCTTTTATCAAAAAGTGCGGGTATATTTGTACAGGCCACCCCCCCCCCCGTACATCAGAACTGGGAGGGGGGTTAATGCATACCCCCATCCCCTCCGGGATTTGCGCCATTGGACTGTATTAATATATATATATGTATATATATATTTTTTTAAAGTTTTCCCAGATTTTCCAGTCTGCATTGCTGTGCAGGACCTCAGATGGCATGTGGCATCAACACAAACAGTCCAGTGAGACAAATAAGAATAAAATCTGGAGATTTATTACTTGAGATTGGTTCTTCAATGTTGAAGTACTATCTTGATAACCTAGGAATTGGGTGTGCGCATGCTGTACAAACACACTTAGTAAATTTTAGTGATACATGTACACATTTTACAGCAATGAAGAATTATTCACTAAATATCATCTATATTATCTCCTCCCATCCCTGAGATAACAATTCGCAAGTGTTTACATCATCACGAGTTATAAATCACAAATCACAAAAGAACACAAAAAAGGGAAAGTTCCTTAGATTCAGGAGTTCACAATCAAGGCCGATCAACAACAGTACCGATACCAGTTTTGCTGAAAATTCACAGGATTTAACAATCAACCACAGCATCTACTCATTAGGCAAAATAAATAAGTTTTGTATCACAAAACTAGTCATGGTGCAATGTATCAGATTCAAGCGTTCCCAATCAACAACAAGAAAAAATATATTAAAAGTCCTCGGAGAAAACAAACCTCCTCCCCCCCCCCCCCCAAGCACCTGTCATTACCTTTGAATTTCGTGACTTTGACCTTTTTGTTGACTCTGACAGACCTTTGACCTTTTGTGTGACTTTAAGTCTTGACCTTCACAACTTTAACCTTTATATGGACACATGAAGTTCACTTCTTGCGATGTACAACCATAGGGTAGGTGTAGGGAATACCAGACCCTTAAGCACGTTTGCATAATTTGCATAAACATGAACACAGACACACACTAGTAAGGTTTACCAATGCTTTCAGCAACTCTTTTTATTTCTCAGGGTACCGAAATAATGACAAAAATTTGTTTACCTAATGAAATAATCTCCTTAATGACGTCATAGGTAAATGGTCCATTATTCCCTACCCATGAAAGTAATACGAGACCGCTACATTTTCAACCGAAATCTCAAATATTTGTTGAGGAAAATGATATTTCGTTGGAAATGTAAATACCAATAAAGAATTGTTTTTTGGAGAGTATGTTTTGGTTTCATCAAAATCTGTTGCAATTTTAACCAAAAATTTTATAGCATTTATCATCGGATAAATTTAATTACCATTTAAACGGCATTCAACATGTTCAATGTGCCGTTACTTCTGCCTCCGGCAACTTTACGTTTTGTTGTTGATGATTTTAAGTACATCAATACTGAACAATTGACAATGATAATTTTAAAGATTACAGAGAGTTGTAAAATGACATTGAAATACGTCTTAAAAAGAAAGATGTAAAATGACGTTAAAACAACTTGACACATCCAACCAAACTCTAGTAATCTCGCGGCCGAACGGAGCGAACGGGCCCGCCCGGCCCGTGCCCCGGCCACGGCGGGGATGCATGTCCCCACTACCAGTGGCGGCACCAGGATTTTTAAAGTGGGGGGGGGGGGGGCAAATGGGGGGCAAAAGAAAATGTTGGGGGGGCAAGGGCGGACAAAAAAAAATTTGACACTTTTTGTAGTGAAAATGTACAGAATATTCGGCTATAAACCTACCCAGATATGAGGACATTTTGAGCATCTATATAGCTGAACTGCCCGATTATAAAGAGGTGTTAGTTATATACTGCGAGTGAGCGAAGCGAGCGAGCAAAAATTTTGACATTTTTCGTAGTAAAAATGTACAGAAATTACATATTCGGCTATAAAACTACCCCAATATGAGGAAATTTGATCATCTCACGGCCTGATTATGTGGTGGGAGTTATAGGCCTGTATTGCGAGCGAGCGAAGCGAGCGAGCAAAAATTTTGACACTATTATAGTGGAAATGTACAGAAATTATTCAGCTATAAAACTACCCAAATATGAGGATATTTACACGAGCTGAGCGAACAAATTTGCCACATGCCCCCCCCCCCCACCTTGATGCCGCCACTGCTTTCCAAGTTTCCGTTTTCTTTCTTTTCCTTCTTTTCTCCATTCCTTTTTCACTTTTTTCTTTCCTTTTCTTTTCTTTTTCATTTTCCACCCTTTTATTTTTTTTCACTCCGAAAATTATTGGGGCGGCAACTGGGGGGGGCAAAGCTTCTGACTGGGGGGGGGGCAAATGCCCCCCCCCCCCATGCCCCCCCCCCCCCTTGGTGCCGCCACTGCCCACTACTTAATCAACTGCACTAGCGCCGAAAGTTTTTATCAATTAACCTGCAGCAGAGCTGCATTTATATATTTGGGCCAAGCAAAAATTATTTACCTATATGGATACTTGTGCTTTGGTATTGTCTAGAATGACGAGTTGCCTCGAATGAGTGACTTGAAGTTGAATGATGCCGCGTGCAGCCTGCCTCCTCGAGGGTTGCAAGCATAGTTGCAAGACAGCGTACGTACGATCAAAAGTCGCATGCATAAACCTATGCGTGCCGCGCCGCATATCTGATCTGGAATGGCAGTACAGTACAGGCCTACTTTGCGACGGAGAATGAAACAATGGGTAATGAATAGGGCCTACGCAGTATCTTGCATGATCAGGTCGGCAGAATTTCTTGGGGGGGAAAAAAAAAAAAAAAAAAACGCCAAGAAAGACGGCGCCAAGTAAAAAAAAAAAAAAAAAAAACCGCGCCAAAAAGGGGGGGTCCGGACCCCCGCGACCCCCCCCCTGGATCCGCCTATGGGTGGGTGAAGGGAGGGGGGGGGTACCCTCCCGCGCAAAGCGCGAAAGCTCTGACATTTTATAGCAAATTTGAGAGAAAGATAACGGCTCGTAGCACCTTTTTTTTAGGCGGAAGGTTAGTTCGACGCCCGGACTGCTTTTTAGTTATTTGGACGCAATACTGCTCTTTATGTATACAGGGTGGGTGCAGGGAGGGGCCGGGGGGGGGGGGGGAGTTTTTCCCCTCCCGCGCGAAGCGCGAAAGCTTTGAAGTTTTATAGCAAATTTGAGAGAAAGATGCGGCTCGTAGCACCTTTTTTTAGGCGGAAAGTAGTAGTTCGACGCCTGGACTGCTTTTCAATTATCTGGACGCAATACTGCACTGTATGTAACAGGGGTGCATGGGTGCAGGGAGTTTTTCAATCATTTGGACGCAATACTATGTAACAGGGGTGGCTGCAGGGAGGGGAGTTTCCCCCTTCCCGCGCGAAGCGCGAAAACTTTGACGTTTCTAGCAAATTTTTGAGAGAAAGATAACGGCTCTTAGCGCCTTTTTAGGCTTTTTTCTCTCACTTCCCCCGCTTTTTCGCACTCGCTTTTTTTTTTCTTTTTTCTTTTTTTTGTGGCGTTTTTTTTTTTGGGGGGGGCGACCGCCCCATCGCCCCCCCCCCCTGGCTACGCGCCTGCGTATGCATGCTCTATTGCTCACTTGTTCTTCCTTACTTTACATATAATATACTGTAACATTGTTTGGGGTAACACTTTTCCTACAAGTCTTAACAAGTTGTGCGTCCTTCAAAATAAAATAATTCGAATAAGATCAGGCGCTCCTCCATGTACGCATACAAAACCATTGTTTCACTCATTGAAATTGTTAACTTCAGCAGACATTAATGCTTTCCAGCAATGCTGTTTCGTGTACAAATGTGTAAATTCCCAACTTCCATCTCATATTTGCAGTATGTTTAATCACAACCGTGATTTTCATGACCATAATACAAGATATTCCAATCAGATCCACATACCTAGGCATAAAAAACTCTCATTTCAATATAATGTACGCTATAAAGGACAAAAACTATGGAATGAGGTACCAAATAGAATCGTGTGCTCCTTATCTGAACAAAGTTTTTCCCTTAAACTTAAGCAGAGTTTCATTGCGAACTATATGCACTCGAATAAATACACAACTTATACTTTTTAATCTCTTATACTTATACTTTAAAAAAAAATCTCTTGTACTTATTCTTTTCAATCTCTTAGAAAGCAGTCTGTATAAGTATATTAAAAATTGTATATTCATTAATTTTACCTTGCTTCATCCTAAAATATACGTTGTCAGTTTTCATGTTTAATGTATACTTATCTGCAAGTGATATAAGAATTAACAGTGATCAATTTAGGAATTTTCAAACATATCTTCTCACATTGTTCATAGCATTATATCCTCTATCCTATCTTATTTTCTTTCTATCCCTATCCCTCTATAACTTTTATCCCGTTATATTATGTTGTATATCTACTTGACTTTTTAATGTTTTGTTTGTATTTTTTTGTTGTTGTTGATGTTGTTGTTGTTGTAAACAGACATCCCCAATCACAAGCATTGTTGTGCTTTTCAGGGACCATGCCTCCTTCAATTATTGTACTTAAACGTCTTCTTATGCTTGTATCCCATGTATGTAACAAATCAGAAGGAAATAAATGTTGTTTTGAATTGAATTCAATTGAATCCCCTCCCCCAACGGCGCAAAATTTGACAGGATGGTCATACTCAGAGTAAGGCGATGACATCATTTAACATTTTATACCAAGGAAAAGTGAACAATAACATGTTGAGAAGGAAGTACATTTACGGTTCACACCTTAAATTGAAAAAAAAAAAAAAATTGCGTGCATAATTGCCTTATTTTATAATAAGTGAATCTAGTGTAAAAGAACAAAAGGTATTATCTTCATTTGAATAAATCAACTTAGGATGAAACTAGCATGAAAAATGACCACTGAGGTTAAGCTACAATATATTATAATAGCTACGATATTCAGAAGATGTCAGTGAACGTTTTGCCTTCTCTTGCTATCAGTTCATCCAACATTATGGATTACGATTTTTTTTTAATTCGATAATTATAATATATACATCCGTCTAATCGGTATCCTTTTCGAAATTTATAAGCAAGCAAAAACATAAAGTGAATTCATCTGAAAAGTTATTGATTAAACTAAAACATTCTTAACAGCAAGAAACTGAACGGGGAAGGGGGGGGGTTACATTTGATGGCTTCCCCAGTCAAAAGCCTCTTACCCCCCTCTTGCCCCCTCCCAGTCAACTCCCGATAAAACAGTTTGAGAGTATAACGAATGGAGAAAATTGAAATACAAAACATACGGCTTTACTCCAATTCAGTACGTCGAACATTATGGTTTGTAAATTCAAGCAGTATAGATAAAAGAAAGAATTCACTGCTAAAACAACTGAAGTTTGTTAAATGCTGTCGAGAGCCAATTCTCTCTCTAAAAAAAACAACATTATAAATAAATAAATAAGGTGAATTTCACTCTATTTTCACTCCCCGGGAGACACGTCAGTGATCACTTGTTTAGGAGTGAATAAGGGGCAGCGGAGCGTGTTTGAAAGTGGGGTGGGGGCTGATTTGATTTCACTCATTAATGACAATTTTCGAAAAAAATTTCCAAGATTTTATGAAACGTGTCTACTCAAACATGTGTGTGGGGGGGGGGGGGGGGGCTGCAGCCCCAAGCCCCCGCCTCCCGGTTCCGCGGCCAATGTGAATATCGAATAAATAGTCGAGAGCTCTCTGAAAAGAAAACAGTGAATTTTCACTCATTTTTCACTCAGTTTTATTTTTAAGAGAGAGTACGTTGTCAGGGTAAATAACTTAATGACAAAAATCTGTCAGCACTAATGATTTCCAAAATCCACATTTTGTTTGCCCAGCCTTATTCCAACAGTTATTGCTAACTACGAACGTGTTTGAAAATTTACGCTGAGTCGTTGGAAGATGTAAAGTTTGCTCTCTTACCCATTGTCTTGTTGAAAAAGTTAAAAAGAAGTTTGAGTTCTGGAAGAGGTCCAAAACAACCCCCCCCCCCCAAAAAAAAAAAAAGATTATTGAAAAACAAAATAAAAATAAATAAATAAATAATAACAAAATAAAAATTAATAAATAAATAATAACAAAATAAAAATTAATAAAAACAAAAAATAACTAGACATTTAATTCGTCACTGAAGACGAATTAGGTGGTCTGTCCATTCGTCAAATTGCTTAGTAAGATGTGATAATATTTGTGCAAGATAGTAATTCTGATAATGTTGATAATGGACTGAGAGTTGCATCACACAAAATCGGACAATTTGATATTGATATTGCATGTAGAATCAAGATTTGAGAAAAAGTCATGTCCCGTAGAGAATACACGCAAAATGTGAAAAATTGACATGCCTTCTTTAATCGCAAAAATACGGTGTGATTCCTTTGTCAAAATGAAAATGGTGTAACTGATTTTGTAGAGAAGTGTCTCAGCTACAACGTGACAGACGGGACACATTGAGATTGTACACAAAATAGAATTTTTAAAGACAATCAAATTTCCAGCATTAAATACCTTATTCTCATGTTCTAAAGGGGTAAAAGGGTCATCTTTAATATCATGAAACATAACAGCAAAAGGATTTTAATTTTCATCCATCGGAAAATTTTCATGTAGTCCCATCCATACATATTTTTGCTGTAGATGCCAAACGTGACAGACGGGACATTACTTTATGAATCATAATTATCTTCATAAAATTAAAATTCCGCCAAGTTAGCAGTAGAAATAAATTTCCCCCTACTAAAGAGCAAGACTACAAAATTTTATTCAAAAACAATGGTCTAATTTATTGTAAATGCAAAAAGTACCTTAAAAAACGTGACAGACGGGACAAAAATTCATTTGACCTTTGACCTCCATTAAATCAGAAGAATATTGATATTTTTAAAATTTTTGTATATAGACATAAAATTCCCCTTAGTCCTAATTAGATTTGGTTGTCTTTATTATTATAACAGATGAAATTTCTAAAAATGACTCAATATGTAATTAACCATATTTTACCATAAAAATGTGTAATTTCATTTTTGGGTTAAAAAATGGCCATTTTGGGTCAAAATATTCAAAAAATTAAAAAACTGAATATTGTTCCATAAAGTTCAAATCATGCATATTCAAGTGACATGGAAGGAAAATGTTCAAAATAAACTTTGTTTTTTCACCCAAAGTGGACATTTTCATGGAATTACCCATATGTAGTTAGTTTTGTGCTATTGATTATTTAAAATGGATTAAATATCTGTAACATTAGGTTTTTCATTCGATTATATACTAATTGTAAGCGGACAGGGCCATTGTGGAAAGCAGTTCTGTAACTGACAATGCTACACTGTATAAATAAAACTGTAAATAAATAAGTGAATGAATAAATAGTACCATGGTAGAAAAATATTTGGAATTTTTATGCCCGGCCGGCCCCGCAGACGAAGTGTGGACTGATTTTAATAATTTGGGGGATGTAGGTAGATCACACTAAAATACAGGTAAAAGTTAAATTTTGGAGTCAGCAGGTCTAAGGTCACAGCTCATTATATATGTGAATTGGTTTCTGCGCGATATCTTGAAAAGTAGTGGACGGATTTTAATAATTTTGGGGAAGTAGGTACTGAGGTAGATCACACTAAAATAGGCCTACAGGTCAAGTTCAAATTCAGAGTCAGCAGGTCAAAGGTCGCAGCTCATTATATATGTGAATTGGTTTCCGCGCTATAACTTGAAAAATAATGAACAGATTTTAATAATTTTTGTAGTGTAGGCAGATCACATTAAAATACAGGTCAAGTACGAATTCGCAGTCAGCATGTCAAAGGTCAAAGGTCACAGTTCATTGGGAATTTGTTTTCTGCGCGATAACCTGAAAAATAGTGGACGGATTTTAATAATTTTGGGATGTACACGTACAGGGCCCCGGTGCATAAAATCTACCATTAATGGTAACTCTGCCATCGATGGTAATGGTTACCTGGATTTTGATTGGCTGTAGAGCAGTGTTACCATGGTAGTTACCATTGATATCATAGTTACCATGGTAGTTACCATTGATAGCAGAGTTACCATTAATGGTAAGATTTATGCAACGGGGCCCAGGTAGATCACACTAAAATAAAGGTCAAGTTCGAATTTGGAATCTTAATGCGGACATTGTGGTACCATAACCAGGCTATTGTATTTACATAAACGAATTGAAAGGCATGTTTGCCATTTTTTTTTTTTTTTTTTTTTTAATATTTTCAGTTTTTGTCCCCACCGAATGAAGTTTGCGAGGGGACTATGAAATGGGCTCTGTACATGTGCGGGTGTGGGTTTGTCCATGTGTGCTCAATATGATAAATTTGCTGCTTCTCTGTCATTTCTTGGCCAATTTTGATTCTGATTGTTTTATCTGATAGGGCATGGTGGGGGCTTCAAAACTTCTACACAGAATTGTGAAACTCATTAATTATGCAAATTTATGCAAATTTATTCAAAATCACAAAAATGCTACTTTACTTTGCAGCAGATTTCGATTCTGTTTGACGTGGTTGGGGCTTCAAAACTTCTACACCGAATTTTGAAATACATTGATTATGCAAATATATGCAAATTTATTCAAAATGAACGAAAAATGCGACTTCTCTATTTCACACTGGATTTCAATTCTGATTGTTTTATCTGATAGGGCATAGTGGAGGCTTCAGTACTTCTACAACGAATTTTGAAATTCATTATGCAAATTTATGCAAATTTATTCAAAATCACAAAAAATGCTACTTCTCTATTTTGCAGCGGATTTTGATTGTTTTTATCTGATAGGGCTTGGTGGGGCTTCAAAACTTCTACACAGAACTTTGAAATTAATTAAAAATGCAAATTTTTGCAAATTTATTCAAAGTCAAAGAAAACTACTACTTCTCTATTTCACACCGGATTTTGATTCTGATTGTTCTATCTTATAGGGCATGGTAGGGGCTTTAAAACCTCGACACAGAATTATGAAATTCATTAATTATGCAAATTTATGCAAATTTATTAAAAATCACAAAAAATGCTACTTCTCCTCTATTCTTTATTATTCTTTTCTGTTTTTCTTCTCTATCAGAAATTACAAAAATTAACGCCATTCCAAAGATCTACTCTTTCGGCGGGGACATACATGTATACATGTATTACGCATTGCGTAATTTACACTTTCACTTGGTTTAATTGATTTCTCTAGGTTCTGTTATGCATGATGACTTAGAAACTTATTTTTTCTTCAATTTCAGAGAATGAAATCGACAAGGAAGCACTGGGGCTACTGGCAGAGGATGACTCAACGTTAAAGGAGCTCATTCCTATCCCTGGGCGGCGTCTAAAGCTAAAACGTCGTTTGAGCACACTCCTTCAGGTGTTTAATCCATAGTATTCAATAACCATGCAAATGTACTTAATTGAAACATGGGTTACATATGCCCCAAATGTGGACGTGTAGTATATAGAAATACGGCAAAATTACTTTGGCATCTCAGGAATTTTCATAACTGTATAGCGGGACATAACTTCACAGAAAATATAGTATGTGGCCAGGACGGATGTGAGGTAACATTTGATAAATCTATCACAACTTACACACGTCACCTAATAAGAAAACATGGTTATGTACAGCCAAATGGCATAGTCAGATTGGACCCAGATGACAGATACGATGTTGGAAATGGTGGCAATGAAGTTCCTGTTGAGGAGGAAGTTGAAAATAATGAGGATATAAGGCATGACGACGACATTCAGAATTGGGATGAGTACGGAGAAGATGAAATTGAAGAAAAGGCTGCCTCTATTGTTGCCGATTTGCTTTCATCCAGTAGTGTTGTCCAGTCAGCTGTGGTCAGTGTGGTAGACGGAACAGGGAGTCTGACATCTGATATTGTTTCTTACCTCAAGAGGAAGACAGTCGATTTCATAAGAACAAAAGGCATTGAAGAGGATGATCCAGATTTTGTGAGATTGATCCAAAGCTTTGACAGTGATATAATTCAGAACCCATTCAAAAACCTTGCAACGTCATACAAGCAGAGAAAGTACTTTGAAAGTAAAGAATACTTCATTAAGCCACGCGAAGTTCCAGTGGGAATTGGTTACTATCCGAGGAACAACACACAAACAGGAAATGTCATACAGAGAGCTCGACAAATTACATTTCAGTATGTTCCTGTAAAGGAACTCTTAAAGAAAGTGATCGAAAGTAGAAACTGCTGGAATTTGATACAGTCTCATCGGCCTAGTCAGGATGGTATTTTACGTGATTTCCATGACGGCAGCCTATGTACAGAAAATCCTCTCTTCTCCTCAGAATTAACAATCAAACTTCTATTGTACATTGACGATTTTGAAGTTACGAACCCTCTGAGTCCGAGAGCAGGTGTGCACAAACTTGGTGCTTTGTACTGTTCTATTTTGAATGTACCACCCAAGTATAGATCATCTCTGAGCAGTGTATTCCTTCTTGCGCTCTTCAATTCTAGAGACAGCAAACAATTTGGATATGGTCCTATTTTGGCACCATTAATTCACGATTTGCAAGAACTATGTGCTGATGGTCTGGATATAAATACAGGTGATTTCCATGGAGTAGTTCGTGTTGTGGTAGCCCAAGTTGTTGGCGATAACTTAGGAATTCATGGACTCTTTGGATTGGTTGAGGGTTTTACGGCCAATTTTCCATGCAGGAGATGCAAATTACACCGCAACGACATCAGGAGTGCCACAGATGAACGTCCTGATTCTTTACGGACACAAGAGAATTACGAAGCTGATCTCCAGAGGAATGATGTTCAAAGTACTGGAATAAAGTCTCCGTGCTGTCTGAATGATCTTCCATACTTTCACATCACAAACAATGCAGCTTTTGATGTAATGCACGACCTCCTTGAAGGCGTTTGTCCCGTAGAAATGAAGTTAGTGTTACATGAACTTATCAACAAAGGGTTCTTTAATCTTACCACACTCAATTCACGAATTGTTAGTTTCAACTACGGCCCTCATGAATCAAAGAACAGACCAGTGGTGATCAGTGAAAGTAATGTGAACAATCCAGATTCATCTCCAGGTCAGAATGCCGCTCAGATGTGGACTCTTATTCGAAACCTACCTCTCATGATTGGTGATCTCGTGCCAGATGGTGATGAACATTGGGAATTGCTTCTGTTATTACTGGACTGCATGCAGCTAATATTTGCTCCTTCAGTTAGCAAGGAGGAGCTTATTTTCCTTAAACATCTGATAAGGGATCACCATTCTCACTATCTCCAATTATTTGATGCCAGACACCTTAAGCCGAAACATCACTTCATGACTCACTATCCTCATGCAATTGAGCAAGTTGGACCCTTGCTGCATTTATGGGTTATGCGTTTCGAAGCGAAGCATAACTTTGGAAGGAGGTTGTCTCATATAGTGTGTAACTTCCAGAATGTCGCCAAAACATTTGCCTACAGGCATCAAATTCAGTTGTGCTACAACTTTCAGTCAAAGAAGACCTTCTGTGAGCAACAAACTGAAATAGGCACAGGCTCGTCAGTACTTCTGTCTTCGATGAACCATGCTGATACAATATCTGAATCCCTCCATATTGGTATGCATGATGACATTTTCAGTACCAACTGGTGCAGGCTCTATGGAACGGAGTACAAGGTGAACCAGATGTTGGTCATTGGAAAATACGATGATGACAACCAGCCCATGTTTGGAAAAATAGCCAATATTGTTGCCAAGGAAGGACAAGTTTTCTTTGTAGTAGTCAAATGGCATACCATTGGGTACAGTCGTCACTATCATTCCTATGAAATAGAATCCATGCAACACGATGAAGTTGGAATCATTCGTGCAGACTCATTGGTTTATTTTCATCCTCTCCATGCTGTAAATCTGGATCCAAGGGTGGGTGTGCACTATGTCACATTGAAGTGTAGACTTCCTTGAAAAGGTATTACACTAATGTCTTGCAATGCATACTATGTTTGTTGTAACTGCATAATCATTTACAAATTTCAGATAAGGAGATTTATAGTGAAGGTGTAAAATACTTGGTCATTCAAAGGGAATTTCAGCATATTGTTTACCGAGGAATTATCAAGATCGATAGACATTTTTACTGAATGCGAAGAGAAAAGTTCATGTTTTCGCCATGCGATAAATACTATCAACCTTTTTAGAAGTTCCTGAAAATTACTTTTTACGAGAAAATTTTGAAATAAGTCAGTTTTGTGATCTCTTAGCTAATGGATTCATGCAAAATAGTGACAATGAAAAGGGATATTACCTGTAGGTAATGTTTTATCTGCATACATGTAAAATAGACTTTTCATGAGTAACCCGAATAAAAGTGCTGTAAAATGTTTTTTTTTTTTTTTTGCTTAGAATAATACTAATTTTGTGATGGAACAATATTTCATGGGGAAAAAAAATGGCAGACTGATGTTCCAGCAATGGCATATGAATTATTAGTACCAGACTATATAATGTATAAACTTAACGGTATAAATCACTATATTGTCAGATGTGATTGTGTGGGTAAAAATGCAAATTGTACTGAATTACATTTTTCTCCTTGACCTTCATTTCTATTAACTTAGGGTACAGCTGAAGCTGCCGAATCCAGTTGCACAAAGTCAGCCAGTGATGCAAATGTGAACAGCGGTTCCACGCCCAAATCAACAACTTCAGCCAACTGTGATTCAACAAACTTGCCAGCTTCTAGTGGCAATAAATCCATAGTTACATCCACATTTGTAAGTTATTTCTTTAAACAGGTTTTATGCTGATTGCCTAGATATTTTCCTTCCACCCAGTAAATGGTGTTAAATTACACATCAAAGCGTTAAAATGATATATGATGCATAATTTGTATTTTGTTCCTGAGATCTTCCTGCAGTTCGAAATCTGTTAGAAAAAATGTTGCATAGGCAGGACTTATATTACAATATGGTGCATATTTGCTTGTAATTAAGTAGACATGTGGTACCAGTAACATTTTAAAAACATTAATAGATGTAAGGTTTTACTTACTTAATAATTACCCAGTCAGAGATTTCTTTTGAAGAAATGCAAAATGTATAATACAAAACTTTGATTATGTTACATGTACATATGTTTTTATTATAGGATGTCAGAGCTATCCTGATGGATACTTTCAATGGAGAGAAGTTCGTGAAGGAAATGGAAGACGGAATGCTTGCTGTACAGTCTAGGATAAAGGTTGTGCGAATCCTGGTTTCTTGGTTGATAGAAAAATATACAAGCAAGTAAGTGTCCTTCAAGTGTCTTTCCCTTTTATGCCATATAAGAACTTCAAAATAAATCTACAACTAATGAAAAAAAAAAAGGACTGATTACCTAGCATGGATTTCAGTCCATCAATATGTTACTTAACCACACAAAAACCACCAAAAAATATCAATGACTAACAAATACATTTTCATATTGGAAAAGAAAATTTTTGACAAGTCTTCATTGACTTCATGTGAAGACTAATATTTTTAATGACATTAAGCTCCAAAGAATCAATTATGCACGTTTTCCCTTGAAATTTATGACTTCGCTTACAGCCTTTATTAACATAATGGTAATATTAAACTAAATCAAACATTAAGAAATGTAGCTATTATAAATCAACAAAGAGTCAAATGTCAAACCCACTTAAAATGTACAGTGTATTTGGCAATGCGTACTGAAACAAGAGAGAGAAAAAAACCCGAAGTGATATAGAATCGAGCCACAACCAATTGTGAAAATAAAAATCATACTGAAGGAAATTTTCAATTGTTGGTATTGATGAGAATGCAGGTCAAATTTTGCTGAATTAGTGTAAGATTGACAAGAACATTTTCCATAATTAATTATTCAGGCCGCCTACAGATGTTAAGGTAGCTCTTGCCAAGGCAGTGGTGTCACAGTTTCCCAAGCTAAAGGACCTAGAAGGAGAAGGGCATGTGAGTAAAATGTACATGTCTGTAATTTATTTGTTTTTTATTGATTTATTTGTATGTTATTTTTCCTCCAAATTATGTCCTGACCAACTCACACATAAATAGAAATCATGCCTCTGCCCCGAAGGGGTGCTGGAGGCATAATGTTTCCGGGCTCTCCATCTATACATCTGAGGACTGGGGTACACCAACTCACACATAGATAGAAATTATGCCTCTGCTCCAGAAGGGGTTCTGGAGGCATTATGTTTTGGGGTTGTCTGTTCGTACACCTGGGGTACGCCAACTCACACATAGAAACTATGCCTCTGCCCAAAAGGGGTGCTGGAGGCATTATGTTTTCAGACTATCCGTCCATACACCTGTGGCCTATAACCTATTGCATAAAACTTTTTACTCAAGAAAACTCTGGTAGAATAAATGAACACTCAGGTTAGTTAGAACTTATACCATTCACTTTTGCACCAGGAAAAAAAAAACAAAAACAAAAAACTCTGGTAGATTCAACCTGATTTTTCTCTAGTAAAAAGTTTTATGCAGTAGTCCCTTGGTCTCATTAAAGGTAATAGCCCACATTTGCAAGTAGCTGCCAATCTGCACAAAAGTGAACCTGTGAAAAAAATTGTGCTTAAAGACAAATATTTAGTGCTCATGAATGCAAAAATTGACTACTGTGCTAGAATCATGGTGGTATACCACCATATAAGCAAATTCCATAGATAGCGTGATAGTGAACACATGATTTTCATTATTTTTGTATGCTTGGCTGTTTTTCATCCTCATGCACATGGTCATACAGGTCAGCCATCTCAGTTCTATACATATATATATATTTTAATCGATCATCAAAAATGTGAAACAGTGGCTGTAAGTGTCAGGCTATTCACCCCCCCCCCCCCCAACCATACATTAATGGAAGATTTACATTTTTTTTTTTTGGGGGGGGGGTCTTTTTTCAAATTATAACAGTATGCCATGCCACTTTCTGACTTCTTTTTTCAAGTCTTGCGCATCTTTTGACACTAAGTTTACGAAAAACGGTCCTACCATTACCAAGTCATGTGACCTTTTGTGACCTCATATCAGCTCGAAAACAGAGAATTTCTGAGTTTTGTGTACAAAACGAAGGGGAAACGGCATTTCCTCATATTTCTCCATTATCTCCTGTAATTTCTCTTTTAAGCTTTTACATGTATTACCATCTATTCTAACTGAATAGTGGTCCAGACAATACCCTGAAAGTTTACAGCAAACTTAAAAAAAAACAATTAAAAAGGTATAAGTTGAAAAACAAAGAAAAGAAATTCATAAAACAATAGAATACATAAGAATTGAAATCACTTTCAATTTTTTTCTTTTCATAATAATGTTTAATGTTTATAAAGAACTTCCTGCATAGAAATTTCATCTCCATGGCCTTTCATTACTTGATTATCACTTGAAATACGTATTTATGCATATTATAAAATTAAAAGAATAAAGATTTACATAAAAATAATGATGGATTTGTATTCTTTACGCAATTCTCGAGGTCTGCGCAAAATTTCGTGGCAATCGGTCAGGTCCCGGCCGAGATTGGGGGGGGGGGCTCTGAGCGCCCCCCCCCCCAGTATTTCATTGCCTTGAAATAGCCTGGTACAGATAGGATTAAAGGTTGAGTGATGAAAACTAAGCTACTAGTCAAGAAATACATGTAGCTTTAGCTTTGTAGTATAATTGTATAGAGGTAGATTCTCCAGAAATTAAGTTGCTTGGAAGTGTGGTATGAGGATTGCATAATTGTAGCATTTGTCAATCACATGAGAGTTAATGCAGTTAAAGGCCAATTCCACAGCAAGATGAAGTTCATTTCAACAAAAAGAATTAAAAAATTACAAACAAAACAGTGAAAATTGGATGAAAATTGGATGCAAAATAAGAAAGTTATGATTTTTTGAATTTCTATTTTTTCGCAAAACAGTTCTTGAACAGTCGATATGAATATTCATGAGTGAGTTGATGATGTCATGTACTCACAATTTTCCACACATTATATATACAGAAATGACAAAAATTTCATATTTTAGCCATAAAAATATAAAAGTTGTCCTTAAAAGTCCTTACATACTTACAGAATGGTATTTACTCTCTAATTTGTGTAAACATGATGGATAACTTTTCAGTTTTAGTGAAAAAAAATGAAAATTTTCATCATTTCTGTATATATAAAATATGTGGAAAATTGTGAGTACATGACATCATCAACTAACTCATGAGTATTCATATCGACTGTTCAAGAACTGTTTGCGCAGAAATAGCTAAGATTCAAAAATTCATAACTTCCTTATTTTGCGTCCAATTTTCATCCAATTTCCACTGTTTTGTTTGGAATTTTTTATTCTTTTTGTTGAATTAAACTTAATCTTGCTGTGGAATTGGCCTTTAAAGGGATTTTCATTTCTTTTCAGGAAGCATGGTATTCACCAGCTAGGGAGAAACGTGAAGCATCCGGCTATTTGGAATACCGACTGGTGAATGTACGAAAGAGAGCGCAAAAAAGTGCACCACTTACATCGGAGCCAAAGAAGAAGACATCAGAAGCCAGCATGGGAGACTTAACTGGTAATTAGAGGGTCAGGCTCAGAACATGTTTTTAAACATCTACGCATGTTACTGCGTATACACTGATTTGAACAGTGTTCAGTTACCGCTGAGCCTGTTGAACCTCCACCGACCACCCGTGCAGGCTGCACCATATCTATAGGGGCCCTGTAAGGGTTATGCTGGAGGGGATGCTGCCAGAGGAAAATGTGCATTCTGTTTTTTTCCCCCAAAGGCATGATCATATTTCAACCCAACTTGATTGGAAACATACTTAGGGGTAGGGGCTCCAAAGTTGTTAAAACAATAAATGTTGCTTTCGGGGGGGGGGGGGATTTTAAAAGCTATTTTGATTTAAAAGCTTTTTATCTGGGTCCGGGGCACCGTTTTATGAAAGTTGTCAGCACTGACAAGTTGTCATTGTCTGACAGTTACCATGGTAACAGTCAATGACCAGTGCTTCTCAGCCAATCAGAACCAAGGATTTTACTGAAATTGTCAGAGAATGACAACTTGTCATTGCTGCAACTTTCATGAAACAGTGCCCAGAGATAGTACAGACTATACCTCTATAGATGAAGATTGATGAAATCCGTTCATTACATTTTCTGTGGGTGTTCTCATACTGGCTCTGTTTGGGGTAATATGTTGGCCAGGGGAAATGTGCATTTTGATCTCTCTCTTCAAAATGGTTAATCAGATTTCAACCAAACTTGTTTGAAATCATCCTCAGGGGTAGGGGATCCAAAATTTGCTAACGTGGCACACTTCGCCCAGGAGGGCTTAGGGAGGGCCCATGAATAAAAATATCTAAATTTCACACATCTTCGCCACTTCAAGAAGTCAAATAACCTTGCTATTTTTATGTGTGAATTTGTAAGAATGAATGTTCAAGAAATTTCTCTGGATGGCCACATACATGTAGGGGTCCTTTTTGGGGCTAACATGTTAGAGTGGGCACTGCCTGTGAAACTACATTTTGATCAAGGCATTCATCACATTTCAACCAAACATGGTGGGAATCATCCTTAAGGTTAATTGATCAAAACTTATACAAAACGTACATCAAGACCCCCTGGGGGAGGGGGTGAGACTGTGTAAATTTGAAATATCTAATACATGTACATACCCCACTAGTTCTTTCGGTTGATACCATATTCAACAAACTCGGGTGAGCGTTGTGTTATTTTTTTTCTCTCTTTTTTTTTAAAACCATCCTAGGGGGGGGGGGGGGGGGGGGCATGCACAGCCCAGCCCCTCCCCCTGTAGTTATTACACTACTGTGTAAGATAGTTTTGACTGCCCAGTTCTGAAATTTATAAAAGTGCATGTGTGTATGTATTGCCATTATGATGAAATCATGTGATATCTGTGTACTTACAAAGTATTTTCAAACCGTGTTGGGTTTTTTTTTTCCTGTTAGTAATCGTAACAAAATGAGTTCATGTACTGCCAATTTTTATATGTCTAAATGGTCTTTGTATTTGTGATAGATGACTTGTCAGAAGAAGAGTGTGCTTCAATGAAGACATGGTTGAAGTTTAACATTGAGCCAAAAGATACTCTAGTCAGCTACATGGTGAAAACTTGTAAAGCAAGAGCGTCATGGCTCCGGGAAAACCAGAAATCACCTATCAATGACTGGCCACGACTTCTGGACACACCAGGCATGGTACGTACTAAGCACATTCATTAAGGAAAGATAATCTAAGTACAAAGTCAAATACACACACACACACCCACACGCACACACCAACACACGCACTCACACACACACACATACATAATGATAGGGGTGTCAAACTCTTAGGGAACTCTTCACAAATGTATATCCACGTGATTAAAAGACTGAACATAAACAACATGTCTGAAGTAAAAAAAAAAACAAACAAACAAACAAACAAAAAACTTTCTACTAAAAGAAGTTACGTAGGTGAATGAGTCCGAAATGTAATAATCATTTGGGGCCTCCTGCTTATAGAAAGTGCATTTTAACACAACTCGAAATGTCCTATACAACTTGTCTTTCAGCCAGTTCTGGGCCTGAGGCCCCTTCTCTAATAAGTTTATCTTACTAATTTTAAGTTTGCGATTATTGTGAAAACTCGTAAAGTCTAATTGCATTGTGGGTTTGAAGAATTACAGCAGAAAGGTTATGAATACATGTACATTTGGGCAATTCCATATTGTAATGCCATGGTCACATCTTCGCGAAATGTTGTCATGTATGAGCCATGTATTAAAGACGAATTGAGGACATCAAAAGGAATTACGGGGCATTAAAAAAAAGGCTCTCGTTAATGCGTTGTAATTTGTTTTGGTTTCTTTAATTCATCTGATTTGTCTCTAATACTTGGCTCATACGTGGTGACTTTTCACAAAGGTGTGACCATGGCATAAGGTTGTACATGACATTCAATTTTTTAATTTTTTTTTTTCATTTTAACTTGCCCTAACAACCACTAAATAGCATTTTTTACTAATCTCTTCTAACCATGCATACCACTTCCAGGTGGTTAGATCCACCAGATCCACTGACTAGACTTTTTAATTGTTTTGATGTTTTTTTATAATATGCAAATGTATATGTATGGGGCGTTCTGCCCCATTACTGACCTATCTCTTTAAGCTGTTTGCACCTCATATTGCCCATCGACATGTAGTACATGTGAACATTAACTTTAACAAGATCACCCTCGTGCTACTGCAAGAGATCGAGGCTGAAATTTTTTTTAAAAAGTTTTTCCCTAGAAACCAGAAGCTCCTCTTTGAAATGATACATGTATATGTTACATGTAGCCTATTCAAAGATTAAAGTTTTGGTAAAGTGTCCACTTTTCTGTGGAATTACCCATATTGCTTTTTCCCTTTCAAATTGAAAATAGATTTATACTAGTAACATTTTTTCATTTATTCCAGATTCAGCAGGACTTCAGGATTCTTTATCCAGAGGTTGCAGATAAGCTGTTCTTAGAGTGGCCAAAAATAGCTCCCCTGGTACTGAAGTATGCAGACCTCAATAACCCGACATGGCAGGAAGCTTTGACTGTTCCGCATCTCCGTAAGAATATTTTTAAAAAAACCAACACATTTTAATTGAATAACATTTACAACATTGAAGCTGGAATGATGCAAATAGAGAAATGATATTTGGAATGGGGAAAGAGAGATTTCCAGGAGGAACAATGAGAAAGGTCAATTAGAGAATATTAATTTAGTATATTCTAACTACAATATAGATTTCAATGGTAATGTTGCTTGTTTGCAAAACATCATTGGGGGTCTTGAAAAGAAATGAGCTAATTGTAATTTGAAATGATAGGTCATCATGCCAAACCATGAAGTTGTTGGTTATATGGCAATAGTCCATCTACTCGAAATTAATTCCAGTTCATTTTCTTCCAAATCAAAATTTTGTGTAGGATCATGAAATCATTTTATAAAGTACTTTATTTCGATACTATGATAATTAGCAAACCATTTGTCATTCCCTATGCCAAACTATGGTCACTCCGAATTCAGAATCATCCCATGTTCCATTTTATTTCACCTCGGCCATTGGCCTTGGTGAAATAAAACGGGGCATGGGATAATTCTTAAGTTGTCATTCACCTAATGTGGTTTGGGGAATTCCATATTATATATTATCTAATCTTATTTAATTTGTTTTCTTCCTAATTGTGCAGCATCTTCTGCCAGTGCGTGTCCAGCAGCAGCAGCACTTCTTGCACTTCCACACATAGTGCCTCCAGGAATGAAGAAGGTGGGGAAGCGCAGCATGAGATGCAGCAGGGCAGAGGCTTCCAAAGCCTTCATTGACATCGGCCCAGTAAGAAAATCAATTTAATGAAATGCAAATCACTCAGCCTCGGACATAGTCTAAGCATGTTCATTTTTCAATTTTAAAGGTAACATGGAGTACTGGTCAATGGTGGAAAATTTTGCTTAAGTTTAATAGGCCTATGATTGATTTTCAGCCAAGAGTACTTCACATTTGCACTGTAGTATGGAAACATTTCAACACAAATGTACTGAATATTTTTAGAATCATAGGTTAAAACATGCTTGATACTTTTTGACATCACCCAACGTCAAAAAGTCAGATTAACACTGTCCCATATATGCATTTCTGTGTTAGTTCTATATCAAAATGATTTATTTGGATAATTGTTATATGACGAATGTTCTACTATTTCCAGCACATCTAATGTGTATCATGCATTAAATTATTAAGGTTCTGTGAAATTTATTTTATACCGCAAGTATTCCTATATACCTTTAAATTGTCCTTATTATTCATTTACTGATAAGCATCAATTATTTCACTTAACCAGTTTATTCTCTGTGGTTCATTTTCAGTTTGCTTTAGCTAGCGTATATCATGTTCTTTTTCATGACATAATCATGAAATAAAAAAGATGACAAAATATGCATTTTTTGCTGTGTTGTTGGAAATGTCCCTACTGTAAAATCTCAAACAGAGGTGCGAACTGACTTGAAGGATTGTACTCTTTATATTTCTGGGATTATTGATATTAATTCATTTATATATGAAGACTTATGGGGTGTTGCAAGAAAGTTGCAATCGATTGCAAGTTGCAACTGATTGTCACTGGCCAATCAAAATCATTGCTGCATGCATGTCTTCTTAAAAGGGCAGACCCTGAGCCAATCAGAATGGTTGTTTCAAAATTAGTTTGCAAAAGGGGTTAGATCCACTTTTTATGAAAATTGAGTTATTGATATAAGAACATTGTTCAACTGTGCCTGTCTTTTGAACAAAAGTATTAAGCTAAATTTTCAGAGCACTTATGAAGAAATGCACTTCCTAATTTCACTTTTCCATAGAAGCCTGTACAAAATCTGGCAAACAAATGCGTTTTTCTCTGAAGTCACAAAAGTGGATCTAACCCGTTTTACGAACAAACTCTTCATATACTTTGAAGATATATTGCGCTGTTTTTACCAAGACAGATATTATTAATATTTACCCCCACTTTGTTTTTATGGAACTCTTTAAAAAGAGCAATTATGCGCCTCTAATCAAGATTTTACTATACTTTGTCCCATGCCTCATTGCCAACACACAAATGAATGGAAATTTGTTTTCTTTTAATACCTTCAAATTATTTTAACAACATTGATTTACACATGTCTTGAGATGACATGTACAAAACGAAAAGAAAAATAAATAACATTTCATATTGCATTTGTCAAATACTCTCCACTGTTTCTTCATGTCATAATAATTCGTAATTGTAATAATGTGATCTGAAAAGTGATAGAGCACCATAATTTTCTCTTTCTTTCAGGTAGGAACAAACCTTCCAGACTACCTCGAAAACTGCAAGCAGAAGCAACCATTTGTGCTCGCCCTTGGAGACATCCTCAAGCCGGAGCAAGTGTTTGTCATTTGTGATGGTGTTGCATTGGAGGCAATGTCCCTCATCCATGGAGTGGACCTTTGTTTCAAGGCCATCTTCGTTCTCTGGGTAGATTATCCTTGGGAGGCAGCCAACACTTATGACTTTCTGCAGAAAGTCATTTATAAGATGGATGGTGGAAAACCCAACTGCAAGACCACAACCCCATCCAGTACCATTTCCCTTAGGGCTTACATTTCTAATTTTTCATCATAGAGTCCTAGGAAATGTTAAAGGTAGTAGCCCATATTTGCAAACCCACAAAACTCGAAGCGGGATGAAATAGGTCCTTTATGACTTTGAAAGACAAGTTAAAAGTATCATAATTCACCTGTCGCCTTTTGTCAATGACATTCAATTCTAGAGAGAGAGAACCAGGGTTCTAGAATCAATTTCTAAACCTGTCGTCCCGATGCTTTTACGAATGGTGCAAAATTACTGTTGAACGCAGAGCTCATATGATTATATAACATATAATTTATCTATATAATTGTTTTACAAACGGCGCCTCATAGTATGCTCATAGTAATGCTGCGCAGTTTTCTGCGAATTGTCAAATCGACGATGCGACATCACTGTTTTTCCCATCGAAGACACCTTCGAATGACAATTTCAAGTGCCTGAGCGTATTTCTAAAGAAGTCTAGGAGTGATGTAAGTCAGAAATCTAATTCCTCCTATTTTATATCGATTAAGAAAGACAAACGTGCTGTTTTATGAGTCGTCCCTGGATTGGATCTTGAGCTCCGCCGCTTCGCACTCTTGAGTTACTGTTGAACAAGAGGTGATCTGAAGAAACATCATGTTACATTTTCATGTGTTTTTACCAAAGTAAGAGGCAGATTGAAATGTTATTTTGTACATGTTTACTGTAATCATATCCAAACTCCATGCCAACTATACTGCTTGTTTTGACATATTTTGCAAATGTGGGCTACTACCTTTAAAGCCTTGTTCAGACAAGGCACAACAAAGCTCAGCAACATTTTGTGTACAAAGTCAATGGGATATGAGGCGTCAAAAAATGTTACAGAGGCAAGTGACCTTTTTTGTCGCAAGGCGACAAAAAATGCGGACCAATCAAATTCCTTTAAAAAGTTAGCGCAAAATAATTTGTCCAGATGATCTTTATACATGGTTATAGTTATACTATGTTATGTGTGATGATGCAAAATCCTGTTTGTGCCACTTTCATCATTTAACATAGAAACTGGTAAGAAGATCATACTGTTACTTGAAAGAAATTCATAATGTACAAGTAATCTAAATGATAAAAACATCACAAAAACATTATTATATGATATTCATAAATTAGTACAGGCTATTCAAAAAACTGTTACATAATAACAATCCAAGAATTCTTTGTTTGAAAATGGTCTGAACAATGACAACAGGCTACATGTAGAGGAATAACAGAATTTTTCACAAATGGGATTTCTCGAATTCCCATTTTAAAAAAATTGTTTTTCAAAAACAGGGTCACTAAGTAGAATTTGATAAATGAATTTAAAAAAAGTGTGGTTTCTTAGCTTTAGGTACATAGCATATAAAACTAGATTGTCAATGACTTTCATCTCATAAATATATGTTTTCTTTCATTGTACTCTGTTTTGCATGAATACGATGTCAGCAATGGCCGAATGCTATGGCCCGAATTCACGAAAGAGGTTTTTTTAAGCGTACGCGCACACAGAATTCGGTCCAATTATGTGTTTTCTTTAAGCGCGCGCATGGGTTGGTGCGCTTATTTACACTTATTTTTCGTACGCGTAAGGAGGTTTAAACCACCCCATGGTTTAAACCTCTTTTGTGAATTCGGACCTATGTGTATAAAACGAATGGCAGAATCTGCACAAATGCGCAGAAAAATGTTAATATCTCAAAACAACGTTACCAAATCAAATCTAAAAAATTCCTCTGAAATACATATCTGGCTTTACAATGGTACCAGCCAAAAGTAGGTTTATAATGAACATCATAACTGTTTTTGACCTTCATTTATTGATTTGGAGCAAAAAGTCTGATTCCATGCATAATTAATGAAATTATATAATTTTTCGAAAAAGCAACTACACAATATAGTAGATAATGTCAGGGCGACATGCGTGCCAATTTTTCGACAGCCAAGATCTCAAGCCCGGCCTATTAGGGTTAACCCTAAAAAGACGGGGGGGGGGGGGGGGGTCAAAATAGCCCAGTATTTTTAAGGGTTAAGGGAGTTGAAAATAATAATTCTTAATATTTCATATTGTTTCATGGATTGACGCTCATGTAATATATGTAAATGAAATGTTCTCAAAATACTTTGATTAAAATGTTTCGTGATTAGACTATTAAATCAAATGCAAAGTGTATATTTGCATGTTGCCTTGAATGTATATATAAGATGGTTTGCTATTGCAATTTTTTATGATTTAATTTGATGTTTGCTTGCAGCATAATTGAACTGTGATGACACGAACACCAAAGGCCAAGGAGGTGCATGAAAGAATGCAAGTGTATGCTGTGACTGTATGAATGGTGAAAATCTACGAGAATATCAGTGAAAGTGGAATGACTATTTATTGTCAATACTGACTGATAAAAAGAGTGAAAAGTGACTAGAAATGAATGGTGAAATGACTGAAATATCAGTGAAAGTGTGATAACTATATAAATAGTCAAAACTGACTTGCAAAAATAGTGAAAATTACTAGAAATTCAGTAAGATTTTTTAACTGATTATCTAGTCAAATAAATATAACTAGAAATATATAGTCAAAATGACTGATAATCAGTTGCACCCAGCTGACCCTTTTGCCTAGTCAGATTTGACTAGATATCAGTCATATTTGACTATACCTTTTTTAGAGTGCATGAAAGTAATACGAGACCGCTACATTTTCAACCGAAATCTCAAATATTTGTTGAGGAAAATGATATTTCATTGGAAATGTAAATACCAATAAAGAATTGTTTTTTGGAGAGTATGTTTTGGTTTCATCAAAATCTGTTGCAATTTTAACCAAAAATTTTATAGCATTTATCATCGGATAAATTTAATTACCATTTAAACGGCATTCAACATGTTCAATGTGCCGTTACTTCTGCCTCCGGCAACTTTACGTTTTGTTGTTGATGATTTTAAGTACATCAATACTGAACAATTGACAATGATAATTTTAAAGATTACAGAGAGTTGTAAAATGACATTGAAATACGTCTTAAAAAGAAAGATGTAAAATGACGTTAAAACAACTTAACACATCCAACCAAACTCTAGTAATCTCGCGGCCGAACGGAGCGAACGGGCCCGCCCGGCCCGTGCCCCGGCCACGGCGGGGATGCATGTCCCCACTACCAGTGGCGGCACCAGGATTTTTAAAGTGGGGGGGGGGGGCAAATGGGGGGCAAAAGAAAATGTTGGGGGGGGGGGAAAGGGCGGACAAAAAAAAATTTGACACTTTTTGTAGTGAAAATGTACAGAATATTCGGCTATAAACCTACCCAGATATGAGGACATTTTGAGCATCTAGCTGAACTGCCCGATTATAAAGAGGTGTTAGTTATATACTGCGAGTGAGCGAAGCGAGCGAGCAAAAATTTTGACATTTTTCGTAGTAAAAATGTACAGAAATTACATATTCGGCTATAAAACTACCCCAATATGAGGAAATTTGATCATCTCACGGCCTGATTATGTGGTGGGAGTTATAGGCCTGTATTGCGAGCGAGCGAAGCGAGCGAGCAAAAATTTTGACACTATTATAGTGGAAATGTACAGAAATTATTCAGCTATAAAACTACCCAAATATGAGGATATTTACACGAGCTGAGCGAACAAATTTGCCACATGCCCCCCCCCCCACCTTGATGCCGCCACTGCTTTCCAAGTTTCCGTTAGTTTCTTTTTCCTTCTTTTCTCCATTCCTTTTTCACTTTTTTCTTTCCTTTTCTTTTCTTTTTCATTTTCCACCCTTTTATTTTTTTTTCACTCCGAAAATTATTGGGGCGGCAACTGGGGGGGGCAAAGCTTCTGACTATAAACCTACCCAGATATGAGGACATTTTGAGCATCTAGCCCCCCCCCCCCCCTATAAAGAGGTGTTAGTTATATACTGCGAGTGAGCGAAGCGAGCGAGCAAAAATTTTGACATTTTTCGTAGTAAAAATGTACAGAAATTATTTGGGCTATAAAACTACCCAATATGAGGAAATTTGATCATTCTCACGGCCTGATTATGTGGTGGGAGTTATAGGCCTGTATTGCGAGCGAGCGAAGCGAGCGAGCAAAAATTTTGACACAATTATAGTGGAAATGTACAGAAATTATTCAGCTATAAAACTACCCAAATATGAGGATATTTACACGAGCTGAGCGAACAAATTTGCCACATGCCCCCCCCACCTTGATGCCGCCAATGCTTTCCAAGTTTCCGTTAGTTTCTTTTTCCTCTTTTCTCCATTCCTTTTTCACTTTTTTCTTTCCTTTTCTTTTCTTTTTCATTTTCCACCCTTTTATTTTTTTTTCACTCCGAAAATTATTGGGGGCGGCAACTGGGGGGGCAAAGCTTCTGACTGGGGGGGGGGGCAAATGCCCCCCATGCCCCCCCCCCCCCCCCCCCCCCCCCCCTTGGTGCCGCCACTGCCACTACTTAATCAACTGCACTAGCGCCGAAAGTTTTTATCAATTAACCTGCAGCAGAGCTGCATTTATTATTTGGGCCAAGCAAAAATTATTAACCTATATGGATACTTGTGCTTTGGTATTGTCTAGAATGACGAGTTGCTCGAATGAGTGACTTGAAGTTGAATGATGCCGCGTGCAGCGTGCCTCCTCGAGGGTTGCAAGCATAGTTGCAAGAAAGCGTACGTACGATCAAAAGTGCAGCATAAACCTATGCGTGCCGCGCCGCTATCTGATCTGGAATGGCAGTACAGTACTTAGTCCTACTTTGCGACGGAGAATGAAACAATGGGTAATGAATAGGGCCTACGCAGTATCTTGCATGATCAGGTCGGCAGAATTTTTGGGGGGAAAAAAAAAGAAGAAAAAAAACGCCAAGAAAGACGGCGCGCCAAGTAAAAACAAAAAAAAAAAAAAAAAAAAAAAACCGCGCCAAAAAGGGGGGGGGGGGGGTCCGGACCCCGCGACCCCCCCCTGGATCCGCCTATGTTACGCCAATATACATATAATTTCTTGTTGCTTTATATAATTTATGCTAGGCTACGCTGCGTTATTTTTGGCGATTTTAATTTTGGGGAGACATTTTGACAGGCTATCGGCAAAACCGTTTTCTTTTTTTTTATGTATTATCTGGCCAGCCGGTTCGGTACATCGAACCTTTAATGCACATGCGCAGCCTAGGCCCCTCCAATACCGGTCAGGGCCGTGCGGTGCCCGTCAGTGGGTGTGTCTCCTTCCGAAAAGACAAATTATAAGACAAAATACATAATAATTAATGGTACATATACATTTCAAATATTCAGTTGTGGCAGACATTCTGGGCTTTTGTCCTATGGTGCAGTTAGTAATACATTCTTAGATAGTACACACCACTTATAATAATGTAGGCCGAGTAGACCTATTTTTCTTTTTCTTTTTTTAATTTAATTTTTTTTTTTTTTTTTTTAAACTCTAGTTTTATATAGATACGTTTATATAGAATTATTATACGTAATAATTTCTAAGTTTTTAATGATTTTTGTTATTTTATTTTCTCCACAACGAGTTTCTTGTTCGCTAATATGTGCAGTTCGCTCACCAGAAACACAAAACACACCAGGTCCTTGGGATGCTGGGTAACTTGCCAACTGGAAGGCCATTTGCCAGCACCAACCATTGACAAGCCAGACTGGGTTTCACCCCAGCTGTTGACCACACGGAGGATAGCCCACCTCCGTTGGCCCCAGTGCCCAATTCTCTGTGTGCGTGTAGTACTGTGTAGCTAGCTGCGTTTAAAACCCCGGAAGGCGTTTATAAATTTCCCTTTTCTTCTAAGTTCTCTTCTCTTTTGAAGAAAGAAAATTTGTACATATTTATGCATATAATGTAATGTAATATAATATAATATAATGCATATTGCATACTATAACATAATTATATAATACAAACGGCGTCAGACATCGTCACGTCACTATCATACATGATACATGAGGCAGTAGTACTGTCCTATGATGTCATAAAACATAATAATATAGAGTGGTTATAATACAAACAAATCGAATGGCTGTACAATTTTCATATACTGAATACATATGTCTTATTGGACATAAACTCCTTTTACAAATTGGTACCTCTGTAGTCGGCACGACGGTGTTCTAACCATATTCCGACTTATAGGTAAGGGAATCTCTGTGTCCTTCTTACGAAGGCCACTAATGCTTTTTGGTGTGAAAACTCTGGTGAGTTCAATAATCTTTCGATGTCCCTTTCCTCCTGACAGTTTATTTCAACTAAAAGCATTGTCCGTTCTATTATATATCTGGAGCATTCGATTAGAAAATGGGTGGTAGTTTCTGGTACTCCACAAGTTTCACACAGACCCGTTTTGTGCTTATTTAAAAGTAGGAGGTTCTGATTTAAGCCTATGTTGCCTATTCTTAAACAATGCAGAATAGATTCACTCCTTCTGTGGTTCAGAGCACACTTATAAGTCATTGAAACTGATTTCTGAATGTCTTTTAATGGGGACAGTGTTTCGTCCCATCTTCTCTGCCATTTCTGCATGTAATATAATTTGAGGATACTATTTGATTCGTGCTTACTAAGTTTATTATTTACATCAACTTGAGTGTGTTTTGAGGCACGTTTGGCTGCCTTATCTACCACCTCATTGGATCTGATTTCGCAGTGACCTGGAATCCACTCAATATGCACTTGGATTCCTTTGTAATGCAGTTGGGTATACAACATCAGTATTTCATAAATAAATTGGTCTTCTTTTTTCCCTTTCAATGCTTCTATAGCACTAAGGGAATCGCAAAATATTACTGCTCCAGTATAGAGATTGGGTAGTTGGTTTAACCAATCTAAAGCAAGGGCAATGGCTGCTAATTCTGCTCTGTAAGAGGAAGTATTATTTTGAAGTCGCTTTGACTCTAAGTAATCGTAGTAAGGTACATGGAAAGCAGCAGCTGCATTTCCCGTATCAGGAAATTTTGAACCATCTGTGAATATATGTAAATAATTTGTCCATTTCTGATTTATGAGTTCAAGACTTCTTTGTCTTTGGAACAGAAAATTATCTCTTTTGGAAATTAAATTACTGAGCTCCGTGGACACTAGTGGGGCTTCATAATGCCAGAAAGGGATGGGGGTGGTGGTGAATATTTCCTCCACTTCATATCTGAGGGTGTTTGACAACTTCAATACTCTCTGTCCAAAAGGTTCCCTGGTATTTCTTATATTGTATTGCCAACAATCTTGAAGGTCTACTCCCAAGCAGTGATTCGGGGTGCTATCTATACGTTTTTTTAGTTTGATACTTTGCATTTCTCTACGTAAATCTAGAGGCATTTCTCCCAGTTCCACTTGAAGGGTTCTGAGGGAAGTTCCTTTTTTAGCTCCTGCACATACTGATAGGGACTGATATTGAATTGAGTTCAAAATGTTCTTAACATTTGTTGATGCGGAGTCATATGCTTCGCAGGCGTAGTCCACGACAGAGCGTATTATTGCTCTATATACTTGCAAAATCTCTTGGACCTTACTACAAAATTGAGCGTAAGCGATACACTTTAGTATGTTTATTCTTTTCTTACACCTCTGGACGACATTGTCTATGTGCGATTTCCAAGTAAGTCTGCTATCAAAGATAACACCAAAATATTTATGTTCCTTTCGAGTAGTAAGTATATTCTCCTCAAGAGATATCTGGATGTGTTCTTCTCTGTTAGAGCGGGAGAACGGGACAGTTTTCTCATATGATATTCTCAGTCCCCACGATAAAAACCAACTATTTAATACATTCAAATAATCTTGAATATGTTTACTAGATTCTCTCAAATCGCTTCCGGACTTCCAGATGACACAATCATCTGCATATAACAAATTATTAACAAAAGAAGAGACAGGGATGTCATGTAACATTATATTGAACAATTCTGGACTTAGGGGACTACCTTGTGGAAGACCGTTATTTGTCTCCATTACACTGGATAGTTGTTTACCTATTCGTACCTGAAAAGTACGCTGTGTTAACAAGTTGTGTAGATAGAGAAGTATATTACCTTTCAGTCCCAGTTTACTCAGTTTGACGATAAGTCCTTTTGTCCAAAGGGAATCGAAAGCCTTCTCTAGATCTATAAACACTGCAATGGTTTTTATATTGGTTTCCAAGTTCTTCTGTATTTCATTTTCGAGATGTACAATATCATCTATAGTACATCGTCCTTTTCGAAATCCATTTTGTATTGGAGATAATAAATCATGTTTCTCCAGAAAAAATTGCAGTCTTTTTTTTACCATACTTTCCATTATTTTCATAAAACATGATGTGAGAGCAATGGGGCGATATGATGCTATTTTTGTGGGATCTTTGTTTTGTTTCAAAATAGGAATCAATATGGAATGCTTACACGGTGCCGGGATTTCACCGGTTTCCCAAATCTGGTTGATTAAGGTAAGCATCTTTTCTTTTGCAATCACGGGGAGGTTCTTGTAGACCTGATATCCTATGTGGTCTTCCCCAGGGGTTGAGACCCTTTTTGCCTGTATGGCGCTCTCTAGTTCAGTCATTTTAAATATTTCGTTAACTACTAGTTTTATATCCTCCTCTTCCCTCAGGGGGAGGGCATTGAATCTTTCACTGACTTCTATATCTATTCTGTTATTGGTTTTATTTTCCCCAATAGAGATGAAATTTCGTGCAAATTCACCTGCTTTCTCTTTATCATCAGCTATAACCTTGTTACTAACGACCAAAACAGGCATATTGTTTGTTGCTTTGGTTTGCACACCATTTAGTCTTTTGACGAAGCGCCAGATTTGTGCGAGGGGTGTGAACCGATCTAATTTAGCACAGTATGTATGCCAATAATTCTTTTTTGCCTGCCTGATAGTGCGTTGGGCTTCCGCCTTCTTTTCTCTGTAAGATTTCAGATTCTCGTCACATATATTTTTTCGTAATCTGTTTTTAGCTTTATTTCTTTCTCTAACTTTTGTAGAGCAATCTTTAGTCCACCATGGATTAGGGTTTTGTTTATGTTTTCTGCATTGTGGAGCAGAGTCATCCAGGGCAGCTATTATGCATTTCATAAATAAGTTATATTTCGAAAAAGTATCTGATTTGTTGAGTAAATCAGATACAAAAGATTCAAAATGTTTATCGCACGTTCTTGCAAAGTCTTCCCAGATCATATTTTTAAAAGACCATTTCTTAGTTGGATAATTGCTTGTGTCACGTGCTGAACGTTGTTTTCTAAAATACATATCTATTCTTACGGGGAAATGGTCACTTCCAAATTTATCTGGTAAAACTTGCCATTCACATTTATTTGCTAAAGACGAGGAGGTAATTGATAAATCCAGGCAAGTTATTCTTCCTGTATGCGGGTCCATTCTGGTCCCAGAACCGTCATTCAAGATGACCATGTCATTTTGTATAAGAAAGTTTTCAATTAAATGCCCGTTGCTATCCGTCTTAGCACTTCCCCACAGCGTGTTATGTGAGTTAAAATCTCCTAATATTATTAGTTTTGTAGGGTCTTTTACGTGTTGCAACAGTGAGTTCATATCACCTTCTTCTAACTTTTTGCATGGATTATAGTAATTAACTACGGAGATAATAGAGTTATCTAGATGTATATTTATCATTTGCATTTCAATATTTGTGTCCATAGATGGATAATCATAATTTAAGGAATTATGAACATAAAAGGCACACCCACCCCCTCGTTGGGTGTTCCTGCTTCTAGATAAACAAGTATAATTTGGAATTTGAATTGCGTGGTTACCTGTATACCACGTTTCTTGTATACATAGTACATGGAAAGTTTCATTTTTATTGGAATTCAGATATTGTATCAGTTCATCCCCGTGCCCATGCATGCCCTGCGCATTCCATTGTAGTATAAGAAGCGCGAACATGACGAGTTTGATTAACTCGCTTGTGCTTGGTTTACAGGCATGAGTCGTTCGGCGGCTGCCTTGATGAATGACAAGACGTCCTCCTCTGACTGGTCTATAACAAAATTTACTAAAAGTTTGACAAAAAATGTGATCAACTCTTCATTTGTGGCTTTTGTCAAAAAATTCTCTTTTTGTTGTGGAGTTGACCCAGGGACCTTTTCGTTCATTGTTCTATCTCTTTGAGGCAGATGGGTAATTGTATTTGGTGGGGTTGGTATCTGGGGGAGTTTTAGCTGGATAGGATTGGGTTCGTTAGCTTGAATTGATTGGGGAATGCTATGTATTTGTGCCTGTACAGTAGTTTGGTGTTTTCTTTTATCTATGGTAATCTTGCTAAATTGGTTAGGAGCCGAGTTTGTGGACGTATGTTCATTGTCATCTTGTTGGTTTTCAATGAGCTTTTTGGCTGCCTCTGCATATGTTAGTTTGTTTACTATTTTTATTTTTTGGATTTCGTTAGCTTTCTTTGCCTTCTCACACCCTCCGTAGGCAGCAGAATGTTGACCACCACAATTGGTGCATTTTGGTTGGTCTTTGTTTGCGCATTCGGCAAAATTGTGTCCTCCCCCGCACCTGACACATCTTTGTTTCTCACGGCATGTTGCCGCTGTATGGCCAAATCGTTGGCATTTGAAGCACCGTTTCACCGGTGGGATGTATGGTGTAACATTTAACTTTTGAAAGCAAAAGTTTATTTCTGTTGGGAGGGATTTTGTTTCAAAACAAAGGATGACACTGCGCGTTGGAGTTAAGTTTTCTTGAGTTTCCATGTCGGATTCTGATCTATTTCTATTTTTCTTTAGGATTCTTTTTGCGTTCACTACTCTTTGGCTTTTCAATTCCATCTCGATTTCTTTTTCTGTCATTTCTGTTGGAATCCCAGATATGACTCCCTTCTTTAGATTCGGTTGGTTATTTATCTTAACTGGTATGTTACCAATGAGTTGTATTTCAGTAAGTCGCGTTCGTTGTTTTGCATTTGTGCATTTAACTAGAATTCCAGTTCTTGTAGGTTTAATGAACTCAGGTGGTGAGCCGCAACAGTTTTGGATGGACTTAGCGATCGTGATCAAGCTAACGTTTTTCAAAGATTTGTCTCTATCTATTGGGTTGATGAAAACTCTCAGATCTGATTTTTTATTGTCGGCTGATGGGGTACGAAAGAGAGTAGAGTCTTGGAATTCATTTTCGGAGGACGAGTCTGCCCTTAGCGAAAGATTTTCCACGCTAACGCTTCCCTCACGAAATTTCCGTTCTTTTACTCGTCTTCTAGATGACCCAACTGTTTGGAAATCTCCCTCAAAGTCTGTACACGGGGTGCCCGATTCAGAGTCCCCCGTTAAATGGGGATATAAAATACCAGACGCCATCATTGGCCCGTGCCAATTTGGCGGGAAATACAAATTGAGTCCGTTCTATATGGTATTAGTGGTGCGGAAATATGTAATGAGAAAAGCCCAGAATGTTTGCTTACCAATAGCGATCGACCATCGAATAGGCAAAATGAAGGGTAGATCTGCAAAATTCCTCTCATAAGCCACCAAAAAAAGCCACTAAAAGCTGCAAAACCAGGTATTAATCCAAAAGATTTGGCGAGCAACAGGACATGTTATTATAGTCTTTATCAAGATGTTTGTATTTTCTATTTCCTTTATTTTTTCTTCTTTTTCTGTACATCGCTTTTGGTAAAGCCGTAGAGGGCATAATCTTGACATTGTCCCTTCAAATACAAACTTATGTCCCAAAACAGATAGGAATCAACATACTATAACTGCACCATGGAGGAGAGGGAGAGAGTTGGGAGGGGGAGCTAGGAGAGATGTTTGCATTTTTGTTGAAGTTATTTGCTGTGAAATTTCTATTAATATTTAAGTGATGGGGGGGGGGGGGATGGTCCAAACATGTTCCCTGATATTAAGCTCTATATGAACAAACACTGCAAAATCTGACGGGAATGTCGAGAAAAGTAAAAAAAGAATGAATAAATAAATAAAATGCTATCTTTATTTTTCTAAATCAGAATATTTCATTTGATATCATGATTTATGTAAATTTTAGGGATTATAGACGTATAATGTAAATATATGGCCTTATGTTAAAAGTCAAGACAGAAAAGGCTTTAATAAAATGAGATTGCGTGCGAGCAATTCCTTAAATACAAAGATTAATTAAGAGTGGCGTATCCAAGATTCTCTTATTTTTATTGGTGGCGTATCCAGGAATGCACGTGCCCTACGTGCCAGCCAAAACCAAATCTGACATATCTTATAGTTACACATCGAATGAAAGGAGTTGTGTGCCCCCCCCCCCCCCTCCCGGCACAGAAAGAACATGAAAAATGTGACTTTTTTTTTCCTTGCTTGTTTGAAAATTCAGAATAGACAGCATCTGATGATTTTTTGTTCGTCAGGTGTGAGCCCCCCCCCCCCCTGCATTCCTGGATACTCCACCAATATAAATGATTTACAGTAAGTTATTTGTAATGTTCTGCTGTAGCAGTTTGAGACGACAGGCGAAGAAAACAGTATAGGGCTATTTTGAATTGAATTAACTAGTAACCAACAATAGCAGCTGATGATATAATTTATTTATTACCAGTCCTATTCTGTCTTTGTAGGAATATCCCATTCCTTTTGCCCCATCCCCCTTTGTCTCTATCTCTCTCTCTTTCTCCCTTCCCTCCCCCTCTCACAGGCTTTCATTTTCTAATAATCTCTTATTCTCTTATTCTCTCTTACAACCGATCTATAAAAATGACTCCAATAGAAATGAGGACAAAATAATGATCTCTTATTGTTTTTTTTCTTCCTTCAATGGTTCAATTTAATGAGATCGACCACCAACACCATGCAATCCCATTCTTCACATCCATGACAGAATAGAAGGCGCTGATCCGGGGGGGGGGGGGCGAATCGACCGCGCCCCCCTTTTTGGAACCCAACTGGCATACCTTAAGTACACAATAAAAAAAAATTGCCTCTTTAATTGTGTACTTTTCGGCTCTGTGCCCCCTCCTCTACAAAATCCTGGATCCGCCCCTGGAATAGGAATTACATTCTTTTGAACTACAAACTACAGGTATACACGGACTCTGGCCTAAAATGTAAATAAAACCGGATAGAGCACCATTTGGGAGCCTACGAGGCTAACAATGTTGGTCTATTAAGCCTCCGAGAAAACTTGTAAAAAGGCCCACCCCGCAAGACTGACATGACAGTCCGGGCATGGACGAGTGGCGGATTTGGGGGGGGGGGGGGGAAGGGCACAATCCCGGCCCATGCCCCTCCCCTTTTTAAAGAAAGTCATACATCATTGGCCCCCGGGCCCTTTTTTTTATTGTTTTGGAGGGCCGGCGAGAAGAAGAAAAAAAAATCTTTTCACCCCCCCCCCTCCCCCCCCCCCCCCCCACTGAGCAACTTTTCGAGGACTGGCGAAAAAAATTATCCTCCCCCCCCCCCCCCCACGGAGCAACTTTTGGAGGAATGGTGAGAAGAAAAAAATACGAATCTCCCTTCTAGCAGTTCCAAAAAGTTGACAGCCCTGCATTTGTGCCCCCCCCCTTTTCTTTTTTTTTTTACTACATCCTGCATTCGCCCCTGTCATGGACTGTCAGTGTCAGGCTCATATCCATAACAGGGTTCAGAAGCCCCCTCCCACTACATTGTCGGTCTCGTTGGCTGAAGCCAAAGTAAACGACGATCAGCAAGTAAAAAACTTTGATGAGCGAAGTTTGAGGAGAACACCTTTGGCAAACTGACAGAGTTCCATCGGCAACGTCACCACCTCGATCGGGATCGCAGAAGGGTAGACCTAGCCTAGCTAGAGCTAGACACCTTGTTGGTCGCTATTCAGCTCAGCCATATTTCGTGATTGCATGATCTCACATCAGTCATTTTGGCTAAGCGTAATTCGGTGGTAGAACATTGATTATATGAAATTATGAATTTAATACATTGAATTTTGCCTCTGGTACATTAGAAATATAATAGTGAACTAGAATTTAGTGAGAGTTTCTTCTAATACCGGCTAGGCTGGGCCCCTGGGCGGGCGGACATACGTCTGCTACATGGTCGTCTGCTAGCGCACGATCTCATTGGATGTCGTGATCTCACGTGATCGATACTACACACCCACACTACGTCATCAATAACAACAAACGGTTTCACGTGTTATATGACAAATTATTTTTTTTTGTCAAAAGCATGCATATTCCCGGGGATTTATGCGGGGTTTAAATGACTCATCGAGCCTTAATTATACACTTTCAGAGCTTTAAATTTCATGTAAATTACATTTTTCATAATTTCAAATAAATACTAGGGGAATTAAAGTCATTTCAAAATCCCTCTTTTCATGTGTTAACCTATGGGAGCTGGAAGGCCAAAAGCATGCATATTCCCGGGGATTTATGGGGGGTTTACTGGACTCATTGAGCCTTAACTATACACTTTCAGAGCTTTAAATTTCATGTAAATTACATTTTTCATAATTTCAAATAAATACTAGGGGAATTAAAATCATTTCAAAATCCCTCTTTTCATGTGTTAACCTATGGGAGCTGGAAGGCCAAATTAAAGCATGCATATTCCCGGGGATTTATGGGGGGTTTACTGGACTCATTGAGCCTTAATTATACATTTTCAGAGCTTTAAATTTCATGTAAATCACAGTTTTTATATTTTCAAATAAAAACTATGGGAATTATAATCATCCTAATATTCCTTGTTTTCGCGTGTAAACCTATGGCAGGCGAGACTGTTTTGGTCAAAAGCATGCATATTCCCCGGGATTTATGTGGGGTCTTTTCAATTTTTTGAGCCTTCAGTAAGCTTGTTCAAAGCCTCAAATTACATGTAAATCACAGTTTTTATATTTTCAAATAAAAACTATGGGAATTATAATCATCCTAAAATTCCTTGTTTTCGCGTGTAAACCTATGGCAGGCGAGACTTTTTGGGGGTCAAAAGCATGCATATTCCCTGGGATTTATGCGGGGTCTGTTCGACTAGTTGAGACTTAATCATACATTTTCAGAGTTTTAAATTTTATTTAAGTCATATTTTTCAAAACTTTAATCTAATTCTTGGGGAATTATAATCATTCAAAAATCCCTGTTTTTGCGTGTTAACCTATGGGAGCTGGAAGGCCAAAAGCAAGCATATTCCCGGGGATTTATGTGGGGTCCCTTCCACTTTTTGAGCCATCATTAATCTTGTTCAGAGTCTCAAATTACATGTAAGCCACATTTACATGAAATTCAAGGAAATACCAGAGGAACTATAATCATTCTTAAAATCCATGTTTTCACGTGTTAACCCTATGGCAGATGACTCTGTCAAAAAGCAGGCATGATCCCGGGGATTCATAGTGGCATTTATTGATAATAAAAATTCAATAAATGTTTTTTGAACTATCCATCCTTTCTCTCATGCAAAAATCAGACTTGAAAAAGATAGAGTAAGATATGAAATATCAAGAAAAAATGATACATCTTTTCACGTGTTATACCTATGGCGAACGTATTTTTCCGAGTCTATTTTAACACAGCAATTTACGTCTGCCGAATGTACTACGGAAGTAGGTGAGAGTAATCTGTCTTGATACTATTAAAAGTCTTTGGTCAATACCCTGCTGTGATTGGTCGAAATACCAATTAAACAGGTCATGTGGGTACCGTACGGTCTCATAACATTACATGTATTTTGCTTATATAAAAATACAAACCACGTGTTTCAACAAAATATTGCCACGCCCACTATGTAAGATTGTAATGTACATGGATCCGTCAGTGGCCAATATTACGAAACTCTTCAAAATTATAATTCTTTATATTCTTTTTGTTATACTACAGTTTTGTACAGTGATAATAATTTAGAAAATTTGTACAGAGTGGTTAATAACAATCTTGATAATGTCTTGAAGTGGTTCGCCGCGAATAGACTTTCTGTCAACCTGAAGAAGTGCAACTATATTCTATTTCGCAACTCCACCAGAATGATTGACTTATCCCATAAAGAGATAAATCTTAAAGATGTGGTCCTACCTAGAGTGGATGAAACTAAGTTTTTCGGAGTCTATATTGATAGTCATTTATCGTGGAAGTCACATATTCGAACAGTTGAATCTAAAGTGTCAAAAACACGATAAAAACTACTTTCGAAAAATCAACTGAAGGCCCTGTCTATCACAAATGTGCGAACATTACAATGGCGTATTACATAATCCGAACCCGATTTCTATGGGCAGTACAATAGGCCTTTGAAATTGCCCTTAAGTTTATTTTTCGAAAGTAGTTTTTTAGCGAAAGCTCCGACATTTTATAGCAAATTTGAGAGAAAGATAACGGCTCGTAGCACCTTTCATTTTTAGGTGGAAAGTTAGTTCGACGCCCGGACTGCTTTTCAGTTATTTGGACGCAACACTGTTCTGTATATGTATAGGGTGGGTGAAGGGAGGGGGGGGGGGGGTACCCTCCCGCGCAAAGCGCGAAAGCTCTGACATTTTATAGCAAATTTGAGAGAAAGATAACGGCTCGTAGCACCTTTTTTTTAGGCGGAAGGTTAGTTCGACGCCCGGACTGCTTTTTAGTTATTTGGACGCAATACTGCTCTTTATGTATACAGGGTGGGTGCAGGGAGGGGCGGGGGGGGGGGGGGGGAGTTTTTCCCCTCCCGCGCGAAGCGCGAAAGCTTTGAAGTTTTATAGCAAATTTGAGAGAAAGATGCGGCTCGTAGCACCTTTTTTTAGGCGGAAAGTAGTAGTTCGACGCCTGGACTGCTTTTCAATTATCTGGACGCAATACTGCACTGTATGTAACAGGGGTGCATGGGTGCAGGGAGTTTTTCAATTATTTGGACGCAATACTATGTAACAGGGGTGGCTGCAGGGAGGGGAGTTTCCCCCTTCCCGCGCGAAGCGCGAAAACTTTGACGTTTCTAGCAAATTTTTGAGAGAAAGATAACGGCTCTTAGCGCCTTTTTAGGCTTTTTTTCTCTCACTTCCCCCCGCTTTTTCGCACTCGCTTTTTTTCTTTCTTTTTTCTTTTTTTTGTGGCGTTTTTTTTTTTTTGGGGGGGGGGGGGGGGGCGACCGCCCCATCGCCCCCCCCCCCTGGCTACGCGCCTGCGTATGCATGCTCTATTGCTCACTTGTTCTTCCTTACTTTACATATAATATACTGTAACATTGTTTGGGGTAACACTTTTCCTACAAGTCTTAACAAGTTGTGCGTCCTTCAAAATAAAATAATTCGAATAAGATCAGGCGCTCCTCCATGTACGCATACAAAACCATTGTTTCACTCATTGAAATTGTTAACTTCAGCAGACATTAATGCTTTCCAGCAATGCTGTTTCGTGTACAAATGTGTAAATTCCCAACTTCCATCTCATATTTGCAGTATGTTTAATCACAACCGTGATTTTCATGACCATAATACAAGATATTCCAATCAGATCCACATACCTAGGCATAAAAAACTCTCATTTCAATATAATGTACGCTATAAAGGACAAAAACTATGGAATGAGGTACCAAATAGAATCGTGTGCTCCTTATCTGAACAAAGTTTTTCCCTTAAACTTAAGCAGAGTTTCATTGCGAACTATATGCACTCGAATAAATACACAACTTATACTTTTTAATCTCTTATACTTATACTTTAAAAAAAAATCTCTTGTACTTATTCTTTTCAATCTCTTAGAAAGCAGTCTGTATAAGTATATTAAAAATTGTATATTCATTAATTTTACCTTGCTTCATCCTAAAATATACGTTGTCAGTTTTCATGTTTAATGTATACTTATCTGCAAGTGATATAAGAATTAACAGTGATCAATTTAGGAATTTTCAAACATATCTTCTCACATTGTTCATAGCATTATATCCTCTATCCTATCTTATTTTCTTTCTATCCCTATCCCTCTATAACTTTTATCCCGTTATATTATGTTGTATATCTACTTGACTTTTTAATGTTTTGTTTGTATTTTTTTGTTGTTGTTGATGTTGTTGTTGTTGTAAACAGACATCCCCAATCACAAGCATTGTTGTGCTTTTCAGGGACCATGCCTCCTTCAATTATTGTACTTAAACGTCTTCTTATGCTTGTATCCCATGTATGTAACAAATCAGAAGGAAATAAATGTTGTTTTGAATTGAATTCAATTGAATCCCCTCCCCCAACGGCGCAAAATTTGACAGGATGGTCATACTCAGAGTAAGGCGATGACATCATTTAACATTTTATACCAAGGAAAAGTGAACAATAACATGTTGAGAAGGAAGTACATTTACGGTTCACACCTTAAATTGAAAAAAAAAAAAAATTGCGTGCATAATTGCCTTATTTTATAATAAGTGAATCTAGTGTAAAAGAACAAAAGGTATTATCTTCATTTGAATAAATCAACTTAGGATGAAACTAGCATGAAAAATGACCACTGAGGTTAAGCTACAATATATTATAATAGCTACGATATTCAGAAGATGTCAGTGAACGTTTTGCCTTCTCTTGCTATCAGTTAATCCAACATTATGGATTACGATTTTTTTTAATTCGATAATTATAATATATACATCCGTCTAATCGGTATCCTTTTCGAAATTTATAAGCAAGCAAAAACATAAAGTGAATTCATCTGAAAAGTTATTGATTAAACTAAAACATTCTTAACAGCAAGAAACTGAACGGGGAAGGGGGGGGGGGTTACATTTGATGGCTTCCCCAGTCAAAAGCCTCTTACCCCCCTCTTGCCCCCTCCCAGTCAACTCCCGATAAAACAGTTTGAGAGTATAACGAATGGAGAAAATTGAAATACAAAACATACGGCTTTACTCCAATTCAGTACGTCGAACATTATGGTTTGTAAATTCAAGCAGTATAGATAAAAGAAAGAATTCACTGCTAAAACAACTGAAGTTTGTTAAATGCTGTCGAGAGCCAATTCTCTCTCTAAAAAAAACAACATTATAAATAAATAAATAAGGTGAATTTCACTCTATTTTCACTCCCCGGGAGACACGTCAGTGATCACTTGTTTAGGAGTGAATAAGGGGCAGCGGAGCGTGTTTGAAAGTGGGGTGGGGGCTGATTTGATTTCACTCATTAATGACAATTTTCGAAAAAAATTTCCAAGATTTTATGAAACGTGTCTACTCAAACATGTGTGTGTGGGGGGGGGGGGGGGGGCTGCAGCCCCAAGCCCCCGCCTCCCGGTTCCGCGGCCAATGTGAATATCGAATAAATAGTCGAGAGCTCTCTGAAAAGAAAACAGTGAATTTTCACTCATTTTTCACTCAGTTTTATTTTTAAGAGAGAGTACGTTGTCAGGGTAAATAACTTAATGACAAAAATCTGTCAGCACTAATGATTTCCAAAATCCACATTTTGTTTGCCCAGCCTTATTCCAACAGTTATTGCTAACTACGAACGTGTTTGAAAATTTACGCTGAGTCGTTGGAAGATGTAAAGTTTGCTCTCTTACCCATTGTCTTGTTGAAAAAGTTAAAAAGAAGTTTGAGTTCTGGAAGAGGTCCAAAACAACCCCCCCCCCCAAAAAAAAAAAAGATTATTAAAAAACAAAATAAAAATAAATAAATAAATAATAACAAAATAAAAATTAATAAATAAATAATAACAAAATAAAAATTAATAAAAACAAAAAATAACTAGACATTTAATTCGTCACTGAAGACGAATTAGGTGGTCTGTCCATTCGTCAAATTGCTTAGTAAGATGTGATAATATTTGTGCAAGATAGTAATTCTGATAATGTTGATAATGGACTGAGAGTTGCATCACACAAAATCGGACAATTTGATATTGATATTGCATGTAGAATCAAGATTTGAGAAAAAGTCATGTCCCGTAGAGAATACACGCAAAATGTGAAAAATTGACATGCCTTCTTTAATCGCAAAAATACGGTGTGATTCCTTTGTCAAAATGAAAATGGTGTAACTGATTTTGTAGAGAAGTGTCTCAGCTACAACATATCAAAGTTTGGAAAAAAATCGACAACCTATTACTGAAATATTGTCAAATGAATACAACAATTATTTCGTCATTTCTTCGAAAGCATTTTTTTTGAGTTCATATGAAAATATGATGACGTTACGACCGCTTGACCCACCATTTTTTTCATGAATTCCAATTTACAACTTAAAGCCTTTAAGAATATGTATAAAAATTGGGGGGTCCCCAGTCTTTCTGACGAGCTATGGCGGATTCAAGAGAGGCATGTTTTGACCACTTTTTACGTTATATTGCCCATTGACGCGCGCACGAATTTGAAAGTTTGACGCGCGCGTGTGGCATTATGGAATGTCGAGAATGACTGTAAATAGTTGGAAATTGTCAAGAATTGTGTCAGGAATATAAACCATGCGAAAAAACGGCGTTTTTACCTTCCGTACGCTCTGCGCGCGCGCTTAACGCACGCGCGGACGGTCACGCATGGACAATTTTGAAATGCTTAAAATGGCCTGAAACGTGTGCAAAATGAATTTGAGATGATTTTGAGCATTTTTAAATTTTGACGCGCGCGTACGTGCGCGTCATGATGCGCGCAAATTTTGATGACATTTTATGTTGACCCTTGACCTGAAGTTTATGTATATCAAATATGGTTCATTTTTGATGACTTGTTATGAAGATATGATCGATAATGTGATTTCACAAAATGGCGCCTGGATGACGTCACGATGACCCAATGACCTTGAAAAAGTTATGGGAACTTGATCTCATAGAGCCTGATGACTGACGAAAATTTGATGAAAATTGACTTTGTCGATTTTCCGTAATCGTCTACACAAAAAAGTGTACGGAAGAAATAAAAATAAACTAGAATTTTAATTCCTCACTGAAGACGAATTAGGTGCATGGTCTGTCATCGTGGCAAATAGCTTTGAAAGATGTTATATTATTTTTGCAAGATAATATTCCTGATAATGTAGACAATGGATAAAGATTTGCATCATAAAAAATCGGACGTTTTGATATTGCAGGATGCATGGGAGATTAACCCCAAAGCTTTAATACACGACAAGGGCTCAGATTTCGGTAGTACACACACTACTGCAAACTACTTTCCAAAACACATAACACGCAAAATATGGCAGTTTCTTACGTTGTTTGTGATTGTATATGTTATTATAGTCGTAGAAGATGGTAAAATGAATGGCAAAAAGAAAGAAAGAGAGAGAGAAAAAAAGGGAAAATGGGATTCTCAAATCACATTTTGTAGATATGAATGGGCATTATCCCGACATCTGATCAATAATTACAGGGCACACTTTAAAAAACTTTTAGTCTCAGCTATAACAAACTAAAATGTGGAAGCAAATAGACCAAAAACAACTGAGATACTGCTCAAAGAACAATATCATGTAGATTCATGATATGAACGAAATTCACCTTCCATAGGCATAACACGCAAATAGGGAAAATTCTGACATGTCGCTTTTAATCGACGATTTTACTATGATTACCTCAATGAAATGACAAATGGTGGAACTGACCTAGTATAGAATTGTCTCAGCTACAACATATCAAAATTTGGATGAATATGGACCGCTTATTAGTGAAATATTGTCAAATGAATACAAAAATTATGACGTCATTTAAAAAAAAAAATCAATTTTTTTTTTTTAGTTGATATGCAAAAATAATGACCTTCTGACGTATCGATGTGCCAAAATTATGCATACATTCAAATGTAGAACTTACAGACTTCCAGAACATTTAAAAAAGGTAGTAAAAACATCAAAATAATATTTAATGACCTTTATGTAAAATGTAATTAAGTTAGGGGTTAAATTAGAGAGAGAGAGAGAGAGAGAGAGAGAACATCAGTTGCGTGTATCATTATGGAAATATCATCTTTTTAGAAAATGATAAATTTCTCTTATGAAAAAAGGGCACTTATTGTGAAATATGACAAACAGGTGGACTTAATTTATGATTGTGACAGGCACAATGAGACATCAGTGAGACATATCTTTTTGAATGATGCTTTCTTATACATGTAGATTTCCTTTCCTGAAGGATACTAACATTTAGGCCTACTGTTATCATGACTATGTACAGTGTTTCTAAATATGGTTATTTTCTCATGATAAAAGAAGAAGCTTGACAATGATTTTTGAAAGGATAATTTGCCCACGCATCGGAGAGGTCCCTGGAATACTCACAACAACTTTGAAAGCCAGTTAATAACAATGCATAAACTTCTCTTTCAAGTGTACAAAGATTTTTGAATACCTCCAAAATTTCTGCCATGGCTTTTATATTTATGCAAAAGGCATGACGGTAGGGGTTTTCCACACACAGTTAATAACAATGCATAAACTTCCTTTTCAAGTGTACAAAGATATTTGAATACCTCCGAAATTTCTGCCATGGCTTTTGAATTTATGCAAAAGGCATGACGGTAGGGGTTTTCCACACACATTTGTTGAATGTACTAATCTTTTGCCAAAATGACTTTCAGACAAAGTTGAGGAAACAAAATGCAAGAGTATTCTGATCTTTTCAGTCTTTGTTTGTCCTCAGTTGCGGAATTAGGGGGGGGGGGCAATCCCGGCCCGTGCCCCCCCCCCCTTTGAAAGAAAACAGTGCATTGTGCCCCCCTTATTTTCGATTGTGCCCCCACTTTTTTTTTTTGTTGCTTGTCAGAGAATTATGGAGGGAAACTGGACCCCATACACCCCCTCCCCCCCCCCCCCCCCCCCACTGAGCGACTTTTGGAGGGCTGGCGATTTTTTTTTTTGTCCCCCCCCCTCCCGGGCTAGCGAGACCAAAAAAATATGGATCTCCCTCCAAGCAGTTTCCCAAAGTTGACAATCCTGCATTAGTGTGTGCCCCCCCCCCCGCCCTTATACAAAATCTTGGACCCGCCCCTGTTTGTCCTGATCTATTATTTCCAGCTTAGAGGTACTCAGAAACGGAACAGGAGAAAAACAAACTTTCAGAATGCTCCTTGTAAAGATGAGAGGGAAACGCCTATCCAAGTTCAGACATGTATTGAGGATGTTGAGGTCCATCAGCCACCCAGATCCCAGAATGAGTTTCGCGAATATTAAGAAAATTTCATGATCTGTTACATTTTGTTTTGGTATAATGTACCTTGCAATTAATAGCCTGTTTAAGTATCTTATGACCTTGCAGTTTCTTACTAATTGTACCATGATTTACCTGTTAACTATTGCCTGCAGAAAATGGAGAGCCTCTAGTCTAGAATGGTGGAGGGGGGGGGGGGTGGATTTCATCTTTTAAAAAATGATAATCTCTACATGTGATTAAATGACAAGAAAGGGCACGTAATAGGTGCAATTCTGGAAACAAGTGAAGTTAAATTATCACTGTAAAATGCCCATTGACATATTTTTTGGTTAGATAGATTTAAAGATATCTTTTTTGAAGGATACTAACATGTAGGCCTACTGGTATCACATTATCAACCATGTCAACCATATCAAAACTTTGTTATTTTTCTCATGATAAAAGAAGAAGCTTGAGAATGATTTTTGAAAGGATAATTTGCCCACGCATCGGAGAGGTCCCTGGACTGCTCACAACAACTTTGAAAGCCAGTTAATAACAATGCATAAACTTCCTTTTCAAGTGTACAAAGATTTTTGAATACCTCCAAAATTTCTGCCATGGCTTTTGAATTTATGCAAAAGGCATGACGGTAGGGGTTTTCCACACATTGGAAAGACTGGCCGATCCAAGTTCAGACATGTATTGACAATGATTGAGGACGTTGAGGTTCATCAACTACCCAGATCTGAGAATGAGTTTTACAAATATGAAGGAAATTTCACTATCTGTTACATTTTGTTTGGTATATTGTGTCTGGCAATAGACTGTTAAAATTGTACCATAATGATATCTGTTAACTATTGCCTGAAGAAAATGGAGAGCCTCTAGTCGCTTACAAAATTTGGGGAGGGGGGGGGGGCAGTAAAAATTAACATTTTACTCAAAATTACGTAATACCTGGAAATACCTTGATGACCTTGAAAAAGATGCGGGAACTTGATCTCGTAGGGGCTGATGACTGACGAAAACTTGAGGAAATTGGACTGAGCCAATTTTGAAATATCATCTACACAAAAAGTGGGCGGAAAAAGGAAAGCTCGTTTTGACAAAACTAAAATTAATCTATAATACCTATAACGTGTGTGTCTAAGGCAAAATGGGCAATTTGAACTTTGAAAGCCATTTTCACCCTGAAAACGACCGTTAAAACGTTTAAAGCTACAACAACCTTTTTTGTGTAGAATTTTCTGCTCTTTCATGTGAATCAAGTCCCAAGTCTCTAGCACCCCGCAAACTGAAGTTAGGGCTCATTTTCAGGGTCCGAAAAGGGCATTTTTCACCCCCAAATCACTAAATGAAGCCTGGATGACGTCATAATAACGTCATGAACCTCAAATTTTCACCGTCAACACTTCTTATCAGTCCTCATTACTGTGTCGAATTTGGGAAAGATTCATGGTTTCCTTTTTTGAGTTATTGCCCCCGTAAAAAGAGGGGGGGGGGGGGGGGTCAAAAAAGGAAAAAATGAATAATAAAAAAAAAAAAAAAACGAATTGAGCTATGAATCTGATTTTTGGTGTGCATGATATTTGGTCGAAATGTGATGGACGAGGCAAAATTACAGAGATACTGCTCAACGAAGACGGGAATGTAGAATCAAGATTTGAGAAAAAGTCATCTCCCATAGAGAATACACGCAAAATGTGAAAAATTGACATGCCTCCTTTAATCGCGAAAATACGCCATGATGCCTTTGTCCAAATGAAAAATCGTGTAACTGATCTTGTAGAGAATTTTCTCAGCTACAACATATCAAAATTTGGAAGAAAATTGACAATCTATTACTAAAATATTGTCAAATGAATACAAATATTATGACGTCATTTTTTCAAAATCGAATTTTTGAGTTCATATGCAAATATGACGACGTTCCGATTCTTCGACCCCCCAATTTTTTTCATGAATTCCAATCTACAACTCATAGGCTTTCAGAAAATGTAAAAAAATGGGGGGTCTCCACGCTTTCTGACGAGCTATGGCGGATTCAAGAGAGGCATGTTTTGACCACTTTTTACGTTATATTGCCCATTGACGCGCGCACGAATTTGAAAGTTTGACGCGCGCGTGTGGCATTATGGAATGTCGAGAATGACTGTAAATAGTTGGAAATTGTCAAGAATTGTGTCAGGAATATAAACCATGCGAAAAAACGGCGTTTTTACCTTCCGTACGCTCTGCGCGCGCGCTTAACGCACGCGCGGACGGTCACGCATGGACAATTTTGAAATGCTTAAAATGGCCTGAAACGTGTGCAAAATGAATTTGAGATGATTTTGAGCATTTTTAAATTTTGACGCGCGCGTACGTGCGCGTCATGATGCGCGCAAATTTTGATGACATTTTATGTTGACCCTTGACCTGAAGTTTATGTATATCAAATATGGTTCATTTTTGATGACTTGTTATGAAGATATGATCGATAATGTGATTTCACAAAATGGCGCCTGGATGACGTCACGATGACCCAATGACCTTGAAAAAGTTATGGGAACTTGATCTCATAGAGCCTGATGACTGACGAAAATTTGATGAAAATTGACTTTGTCGATTTTCCGTAATCGTCTACACAAAAAGTGTACGGAAGAAATAAAAATAAACTAGAATTTTAATTCCTCACTGAAGACGAATTAGGTGCATGGTCTGTCATCGTGGCAAATAGCTTTGAAAGATGTTATATTATTTTTGCAAGATAATATTCCTGATAATGTAGACAATGGATAAAGATTTGCATCATAAAAAATCGGACGTTTTGATATTGCAGGATGCATGGGAGATTAACCCCAAAGCTTTAATACACGACAAGGGCTCAGATTTCGGTAGTACACACACTACTGCAAACTACTTTCCAAAACACATAACACGCAAAATATGGCAGTTTCTTACGTTGTTTGTGATTGTATATGTTATTATAGTCGTAGAAGATGGTAAAATGAATGGCAAAAAGAAAGAAAGAGAGAGAGAAAAAAAGGGAAAATGGGATTCTCAAATCACATTTTGTAGATATGAATGGGCATTATCCCGACATCTGATCAATAATTACAGGGCACACTTTAAAAAACTTTTAGTCTCAGCTATAACAAACTAAAATGTGGAAGCAAATAGACCAAAAACAACTGAGATACTGCTCAAAGAACAATATCATGTAGATTCATGATATGAACGAAATTCACCTTCCATAGGCATAACACGCAAATAGGGAAAATTCTGACATGTCGCTTTTAATCGACGATTTTACTATGATTACCTCAATGAAATGACAAATGGTGGAACTGACCTAGTATAGAATTGTCTCAGCTACAACATATCAAAATTTGGATGAATATGGACCGCTTATTAGTGAAATATTGTCAAATGAATACAAAAATTATGACGTCATTTAAAAAAAATCAATTTTTTTTTTTAGTTGATATGCAAAAATAATGACCTTCTGACGTATCGATGTGCCAAAATTATGCATACATTCAAATGTAGAACTTACAGACTTCCAGAACATTTAAAAAAGGTAGTAAAAACATCAAAATAATATTTAATGACCTTTATGTAAAATGTAATTAAGTTAGGGGTTAAATTAGAGAGAGAGAGAGAGAGAGAGAGAGAACATCAGTTGCGTGTATCATTATGGAAATATCATCTTTTTAGAAAATGATAAATTTCTCTTATGAAAAAAGGGCACTTATTGTGAAATATGACAAACAGGTGGACTTAATTTATGATTGTGACAGGCACAATGAGACATCAGTGAGACATATCTTTTTGAATGATGCTTTCTTATACATGTAGATTTCCTTTCCTGAAGGATACTAACATTTAGGCCTACTGTTATCATGACTATGTACAGTGTTTCTAAATATGGTTATTTTCTCATGATAAAAGAAGAAGCTTGACAATGATTTTTGAAAGTATAATTTGCCCACGCATCGGAGAGGTCCCTGGAATACTCACAACAACTTTGAAAGCCAGTTAATAACAATGCATAAACTTCTCTTTCAAGTGTACAAAGATTTTTGAATACCTCCAAAATTTCTGCCATGGCTTTTATATTTATGCAAAAGGCATGACGGTAGGGGTTTTCCACACACAGTTAATAACAATGCATAAACTTCCTTTTCAAGTGTACAAAGATTTTTGAATACCTCCGAAATTTCTGCTATGGCTTTTGAATTTATGCAAAAGGCATGACGGTAGGGGTTTTCCACACACAGTTAATAACAATGCATAAACTTCCTTTTCAAGTGTACAAAGATTTTTGAATACCTCCAAAATTTCTGCCATGGCTTTTGAATTTATGCAAAAGGCATGACGGTAGGGGTTTTCCACACACAGTTAATAACAATGCATAAACTTCCTTTTCAAGTGTACAAAGATATTTGAATACCTCCGAAATTTCTGCCATGGCTTTTGAATTTATGTAAAAGGCATGACGGTAGGGGTTTTCCACACACATTTGTTGAATGTACTAATCTTTTGCCAAAATGACTTTCAGACAAAGTTGAGGAAACAAAATGTAAGAGTATTCTGATCTTTTCAGTCTTTGTTTGTCCTCAGTTGCGGAATTAGGGGGGGGGGGCAATCCCGGCCCGTGCCCCCCCCCCTTTGAAAGAAAACAGTGCATTGTGCCCCCCTTATTTTCGATTGTGCCCCCACTTTTTTTTTTTGTTGCTTGTCAGAGAATTATGGAGGGAAACTGGACCCCATACACCCCCTCCCCCCCCCCCCCCACTGAGCGACTTTTGGAGGGCTGGCGATTTTTTTTTTGTCCCCCCCCCCCTCCCGGGCTAGCGAGACCAAAAAAATATGGATCTCCCTCCAAGCAGTTTCCCAAAGTTGACAATCCTGCATTAGTGTGTGCCCCCCCCCCCCGCCCTTATACAAAATCTTGGACCCGCCCCTGTTTGTCCTGATCTATTATTTCCAGCTTAGAGGTACTCAGAAACGGAACAGGAGAAAAACAAACTTTCAGAATGCTCCTTGTAAAGATGAGAGGGAAACGCCTATCCAAGTTCAGACATGTATTGAGGATGTTGAGGTCCATCAGCCACCCAGATCCCAGAATGAGTTTCGCGAATATTAAGAAAATTTCATGATCTGTTACATTTTGTTTTGGTATAATGTACCTTGCAATTAATAGCCTGTTTAAGTATCTTATGACCTTGCAGTTTCTTACTAATTGTACCATGATTTACCTGTTAACTATTGCCTGCAGAAAATGGAGAGCCTCTAGTCTAGAATGGTGGAGGGGGGGGGGGGGTGGATTTCATCTTTTAAAAAATGATAATCTCTACATGTGATTAAATGACAAGAAAGGGCACGTAATAGGTGCAATTCTGGAAACAAGTGAAGTTAAATTATCACTGTAAAATGCCCATTGACATATTTTTTGGTTAGATAGATTTAAAGATATCTTTTTTGAAGGATACTAACATGTAGGCCTACTGGTATCACATTATCAACCATGTCAACCATATCAAAACTTTGTTATTTTTCTCATGATAAAAGAAGAAGCTTGAGAATGATTTTTGAAAGGATAATTTGCCCACGCATCGGAGAGGTCCCTGGACTGCTCACAACAACTTTGAAAGCCAGTTAATAACAATGCATAAACTTCCTTTTCAAGTGTACAAAGATTTTTGAATACCTCCAAAATTTCTGCCATGGCTTTTGAATTTATGCAAAAGGCATGACGGTAGGGGTTTTCCACACATTGGAAAGACTGGCCGATCCAAGTTCAGACATGTATTGACAATGATTGAGGACGTTGAGGTTCATCAACTACCCAGATCTGAGAATGAGTTTTACAAATATGAAGGAAATTTCACTATCTGTTACATTTTGTTTGGTATATTGTGTCTGGCAATAGACTGTTAAAATTGTACCATAATGATATCTGTTAACTATTGCCTGAAGAAAATGGAGAGCCTCTAGTCGCTTACAAAATTTGGGGGGGGGGGGGGGGGCAGTAAAAATTAACATTTTACTCAAAATTACGTAATACCTGGAAATACCTTGATGACCTTGAAAAAGATGCGGGAACTTGATCTCGTAGGGGCTGATGACTGACGAAAACTTGAGGAAATTGGACTGAGCCAATTTTGAAATATCATCTACACAAAAAGTGGGCGGAAAAAGGAAAGCTCGTTTTGACAAAACTAAAATTAATCTATAATACCTATAACGTGTGTGTCTAAGGCAAAATGGGCAATTTGAACTTTGAAAGCCATTTTCACCCTGAAAACGACCGTTAAAACGTTTAAAGCTACAACAGCCTTTTTTGTGTAGAATTTTCTGCTCTTTCATGTGAATCAAGTCCCAAGTCTCTAGCACCCCGCAAACTGAAGTTAGGGCTCATTTTCAGGGTCCGAAAAGGGCATTTTTCACCCCCAAATCACTAAATGAAGCCTGGATGACGTCATAATAACGTCATGAACCTCAAATTTTCACCGTCAACACTTCTTATCAGTCCTCATTACTGTGTCGAATTTGGGAAAGATTCATGGTTTCCTTTTTTGAGTTATTGCCCCCGTAAAAAGAGGGGGGGGGGGGTCAAAAAAGGAAAAAATGAATAATAAAAAAAAAAAAAAAACGAATTGAGCTATGAATCTGATTTTTGGTGTGCATGATATTTGGTCGAAATGTGATGGACGAGGCAAAATTACAGAGATACTGCTCAACGAAGACGGGAATGTAGAATCAAGATTTGAGAAAAAGTCATCTCCCATAGAGAATACACGCAAAATGTGAAAAATTGACATGCCTCCTTTAATCGCAAAAATACGCCATGATGCCTTTGTCCAAATGAAAAATCGTGTAACTGATCTTGTAGAGAATTTTCTCAGCTACAACATATCAAAATTTGGAAGAAAATTGACAATCTATTACTGAAATATTGTCAAATGAATACAAATATTATGACGTCATTTTTTCAAAATCGAATTTTTGAGTTCATATGCAAATATGACGACGTTCCGATTCTTCGACCCCCCAATTTTTTTCATGAATTCCAATCTACAACTCATAGGCTTTCAGAAAATGTAAAAAAATGGGGGGTCTCCACGCTTTCTGACGAGCTATGGCGGATTCTAGATAGGCATGTTTTTAGCACTTTTTACATTATATTGCCCATTGACGCGCGCACGAATTTGAAAGTTTGACGCGCGCGTGTGGCATTATGGAATGTCGAGAATGACTGTAAATAGTTGGAAATTGTCAGGAATAGTGTCAGAAATACAAACCATGCGAAAAAACGGCGTTTTTACGTTCCGTACGCGCTGCGCACGCGCATATCGCGCGCGCGGGCGTGCACGCACGGAAAATTTTGAAATACTTAAAATGGCCTGAAACGTGTGCAAAATGAATTTGAGATGATTTTGAGCATTTTTAAATTTTGACGCGCGCGTACGTGCACGTCATAACGCGCGCGCAAATTTTGCTAACATGTTACATTGACCCTTGAACGGAAGTTTATGTGTATTAAATATAGTTCATTTTTGATGACTCGTTATGAAGATATGATCGATAATGTGATTTCACAAAATGGCGCCTGGATGACGTCATGATGACCTGATGACTTTGAAAAATTTTCTGGCACTTGACCTTGATAGGCCTGATGACTCACTGAAATTTGATGAAAAGTGAGTGAGCCGAATTTGAGAAATCACTGTCACAAAAAAGTGGCGTAAATAAAGAATAAAGAAAATTCTGACGAAATTAAGAGGTGATCTGTCGATTCCGACAGACCACCTAATAATACCTATAACGTGTGTGTCTATGGCAAAATGGGCAATTTAAACTTTGAAAGCCATTTTCGGCCTGAAAACGACCGTTAAAACGTTTGAGCTATACGAGCCTTTTTTGTGTAGAATTTTCTGCTCTTTCATCTGAATCAAGTCCCAAGTCTCTAGCACCCCGCAAACTGAAGTTAGAGGCCCCGTTCAAGGTCCGACCAAGGGTATTTTTCACCCCAAAATCACTAAATGAAGCCTGGATGACGTCATAATGTCGTCATGAACCTCAGATTTTCACCGTCAATTCTTCTTATCAGTCCTCATTACTGTGCTGAATTTGAAAAAGATTCATGGTTTCGTTTTTGAGTTATTGCCCCCGTAAAAAAGAGGGGGGGGGGTAAAAAAGGAAAAAATGAATTATAAAAAAAAAACGAATTGAGGTATGAATGTGATTTTTTGTGTGCATGATATTTGGTGCAGATGTGATGACTATGGGAAGATTGAGAAAGATTGACCTCCTCGTTTGGGAGTTATCGGGGGTGGCATTTTTCTCTGTTGCGGGCGCATCTCCCATAGAGAATGCACGCAAAATGTGAAAAATTGACATGCCTCCTTTAATCGCAAAAATACGCCATGATCCCTTTGTCAAAATGAAAAATCGTGATTACTGATCTTGTAGAGAATTGTCTCAGCTACATCATATCCAAATTTGGGCGAAAAATGACCAATATTAAAGGAGTTATAGTCAAATTTGCATAAATTTGATGACGTCATTTTTGAAAAAATGAAATTTTGAGTTTAGACGCCATTTTGATAACTTTGCAATATAATTGAGGCTCAAATTACCCATGAAATTATATCTATGATTCCTCCTCTACCCAAATATGAAAAAAAATTAGGGGGTCAATTTACTTGACCCCCTAATGAATAGTGACTGGAACTACTTAATGGCTATCGTGAGGAGTCATTGCGCGTAGCTACGTAGACTAAAGTTACAACGACGTATCGATCTACGTTACTTTCATGAGACCTAAGCCCTGATGTAATGGCTCTGAGATCGATGGAAACCGGATCGGAGGACTGACCTAGCTTGCATTTGATGGAGCAGATCTAGATCTAGATCTAAGCCTCGGTCGGGTCTAACTCAGTCTGAAATCATAACGAGAGCAGTTGGACTCATGGCCTTTGGAGGTCCAAGTTTTTCTATCGTCGACTGGCAAGGCAACCGGCGGAGCCAGACCCTTCGAGTGCAACGACGGGGATTCCACTCTCGACAGCTGCGATTCCCAGGATGATCGAGCAAGGATGCAGACATTGACGTGGTAAAGGCTATCCACAAGCATCGTGCACATGACTGTTGGGAATGGAATGACATTCTAATTTGGTAAGCTAGAGCAAACAGTCTACGAAGCAGAGGAATGAGGTTAGCCTGACAACTAACTTAGGAGTTAGGTCTACTCAGGACAATAACATAGAAATAGAATAAATGTGAGTTATAAAAATCTACATACAGTATAGGCCTAGATCTTTATGAACTTATGATGTGCTGATCTTATGGTAAACAAGGTCTAAACTCTAAATAACAATGTCTGGTTGGTCTAGCTAGGACATCGAAAATATGATTTGATCGAGATCTGGAGATTTTGGTACCAAACTGTAGTGTAGTGTGAGTAGATTCTAGATCTCAATCGGAAATCAAATAGAGTTCTAGAATCTGACTTGTTACATGTAATGATGTATGCTATTTGCAATTAGACATGTGAGAACATCTGGATTTACATGTAAATAACAGATCTATTAGCTTAAATCGGGGTTGTATGTCTCCCATTCACCAATATAGGTCTTAAGAGTTCTGAGTCTGTATTGATCTAGCCTAGATAGGGATAGATTAAGTTAGCTTGCAACGTGAATAGACAATGGGATGTGCCTAGTGTGGTGTTCTATGTCACCTTATTTCCCAATTAAAATGTGATAGGATAGGGTGTGTAAAAAAAAACAGAAAACGCCTTACTCCTCAATGTTGTTTTGGCCCCTAGGATAGGGTGTATTGCCTTACTCCTTAATGTCAGTATAGTCTAGGATAAGGTATTTAGAGACCTTACTCCTTAATGTCAGTGATGTAATTCTAGGATAAGGTATACGAACCTTACTCCTTGTGTACATGTTAGTGATGTAGGGATATTGAGTCAAACGAGATAAGGTGAGATAGTACCACTACATGAAATTGCCCCTGTATGTCAAATTATTGTTTTAGAATTTACATTAATTCTTCGACTGATTCAAACCCAAACGATCTGATCCGACGGAACTTGGTGTATTGAAACATACAAAATGGGGGAGATGTCAGGAATCACGCCCCCGTGTATGGAATGGTCCTCTAGAGACCACCCTACGGCATTTAACAGCTTTCGGCACTACTGCGAGTTGATATTTTCTGGTCCTCTTAGCAAAAAGCCTGACCAAGAAAAGGTGACATACATACTCTTGTGGTTAGGGCAGGAAGGAATACGCATATACAAGTCTTGGGCAAGAGAGATTAAAGAACCAAAGGCCCTATTTGATGCCTTTGTAAAGCATTTTGAGCCCAAGTCAAACTTCAGGCTTAGCAGATTCCAGCTCCAGAGATTCAGACAGGAGCCTAATGAGTCCATTGATGAGTTCATGGCGAAATGTAAAATCCAGGCACTGAAGTGCAAGTTCACGGATGAGGCACTAGAAGAGCGGCTTATTGAACAAGTCATCCTCGGGACTAGATACAAGAAAGTCCAGGAAACCCTACTTGGGAAAGACGAGACTCTTACACTTGACGGGGCTCTAGACATTGCACGAACGCATGAGGCGACGGAGTACAATATGAAAACACTCAACGAGCAATCCGTAAATGTGGATGCCTTAAAACAGAAACCAAGCCCAGGTAAGGGCAAACCGTGCAGTAATTGTGGACTTACCCACCAGCCGAGAAATTGCCCAGCTTATGGCACGAAATGCAGGGGTTGCGGAAACCTAAATCACTGGGAAAAAGTGTGCCGCAAGAGCAAGCAAGGACAGATGAAGGCAGAGTCTGGAGGCCAGAGAGTACAAGCGAATGAGAAGTTCGGCTATCGGTCTACCAGGAAAGAACGCCAGGGTCGAGGACAACGACCTTACTATCCAAAGCGGATACATGGAATGATGTGTGACAGTGATGACAATACCCTAGAGGAGCAAGTCGAGGCCTTGAAGTTTGAGTGTATCACTGTCGACAGTATTGGCAGGAGGGAAGCCTTTGCAGAGATAGCTATAGCAATCAAGAGTGAGAGACCTGCAACGCTAAAGGTGAAGGTTGATACTGGGGCAGAGGGGAATGTCTTACCCCTCCGTATCTTCAGGCAGATATATCCTGGTAAAATCAACAAGGAAGGCTTTCCGTTACCAGGAGTACTAAAGCACACGTCAGTGGTCATAAAGGCCTATGGTGAGACCATTATCCCAAGCATAGGTACCCACACCCTTAACTGTAGGTATAAGGATGCACACACACAAGCCATCTTCTATGTTGTTGACGTTAACGGCCCTGCTATTTTAGGGTTGCCATCATCTGAAGAGCTGCAACTGGTCACGTTGAACTGCACGATTGAGCGAAAGCCCATTCTAATCAAAGACAAGGAACACCTCAAGGAAATGTACCCTGAAAACTTCCAGGGCATTGGAAACTTTGAAGGAGAATACCACATCGTGACACGTCCAGATGTACCCCCAGTGATTCATCCTCCTAGGAGATGCCCTATCGGAATCAAGGACGACATCAAAGAGGAGATTGAACAGATGGTTCAGCTAGATGTAATCACACCTGTAAAGGAACCAACGGACTGGGTATCTAGCCTGGTCTACACACAAAAGCCAAATGGAAGGTGGCGGATATGTCTCGACCCCAAAGACTTAAACAAGGCCATCAAGCGGAGCCAACTACCTATGCCAACCCTTGATGAGTCTAGGCATAAGTTCAGGGGAGCAACCGTCTTCTCAACCTTGGACGCTAGACACGGTTATTGGTCCGTGAAACTTGACAGGGAATCCAGCTATCTCACAACCTTCAACAGCCCCTTTGGAAGGTATCGCTTCAAGAGGTTGCCCTTTGGACTCTGTATCTCCCAGGATGTTTTCCAAGCCAGGATGAACCAGATTCTAGAGGAATGCCCTGGCGTAGTCGGCATGGCTGACGACATCGCAGTCATTGGGAAGACAGAAGAGGAACATTATGAAAACCTCCACAACCTGATGCGAGTTGCCAAGGAACATGGGCTTGTGTTCAACTGGGACAAGTGCGCCATCAAGCAGGAGAGCATAAGATTCTACGGCCTGGTGTTTGACAAGCATGGAGCCCATCCTGACCCGAAGAGAGTCACTGCAATGGCCGAAATCAAAGCACCCAAATGCAAAAAAGAGCTCCAGGAGTTTCTGGGAGTTGTGACTTATATGTCACCATTTGTGCCAAGGCTCGCAACCATCACTGCAACCCTGAGAGACCTGATGAAGAAGGACGCAGAATTTGCCTGGTCACCCTCACATCAGGCAGCTTTCGACAAGATCAAGACAATGATATGCAAAGATGTCACCCTGGCATATTTTGACCCTCAGAAGGAAGTAGTGCTAGAGGTAGACGCTTCTGGACGAGGGTTGGGCGCAGTCATGATGCAAGATGGTCGTCCAATAGCATTTGCATCCAAATCTTTGACAGATGTAGAACAACGCTATGCTAACATAGAGCGGGAGATGCTCGCCGTTGTATTCGGCTGTGAAAAGTTCCACACATATGTGTACGGCAGACCGTTTGTTGTACTATCAGATCACAAGCCGTTAGAGATGATACAGTTGAAGAATCTTGGGGCAGCACCACCCAGGCTACAGAGGATGCTATTAAGGCTCCAAGGATACAACTTGAAGATCACTTACAAGCCTGGGCGAGAGATGCTCCTCTCGGATGCCATGTCGAGGTTGAATCCACAGCAAGGTGGGGCCATAGAAACCCCTATCAAGGTGAACCTGGTTATGTTCTCAGATGACAAACTGCAGGACATACGTCGTGCTACCGCCCAAGACAAAGAACTGAATGCCTTGCAAGACATAGTCATACAAGGATGGCCCGAAGAAAGACGGCAAGTGAACAAGGCCATACAGAAGTACTGGCCATATAGGGACGAACTCACCACTGAAGATGGCATTCTCCTAAAGGGGTTCAGAGTAATCATCCCGAAGGACATCAAAGACGAATATCTCAAGAAGATACACGAAGCGCACCAAGGGGTGGTCAAATGCCAGCTGAGAGCCAAAAGCTGTATATTCTGGCACGGGATAAACCAAGACATCGAAGATTTGGTCAGGAAGTGCCCTGTGTGCCAGGAATACGGGAATTCTCAAGCTCCGGAACCACTCATGCCTCACGACTTACCAGTCAGGCCTTGGCAGGTCATAGCCACAGATCTGTTTACACTAGAGAACAAGGATTATCTCCTGATAGCAGACGTATACTCAAAATACCCTATCGTCAGACACCTCCGAGGACAAGCTACGAGTCATATCGTCATCCAGCACCTGAAGGAGATCTTCGCTGAGCACGGCACTCCGGAAAGAGTCATCAGTGACAACGGGCCACAGTACAGCAGCAGCGCCTTCCAATCGTTTGCCGATGACTGGAATTTCCAACACATCACTTCCAGCCCCAGGTACCCCCAATCCAATGGGTTCATTGAGAGACAGGTACAAACGGTGAAGAAGACAATCAGCAAAGCAATGAGAGATCACGCAGACATAAACAAGGCTCTACAATACCTGAGGTCCACCCCAGTTGACAGCCACTTACCTTCACCAGCTGAAATGCTTCTAGGAAGGAAGATCCAGACAAACCTACCCGTAGTGATCGCATGCCCAGAGAAAGATACAATCCTTAGACGTCTTCAGACAAGACAAGAAGATCAGAAGAAATATTTCGACCGGTGTGCCAAGGCCCTACCCCCACTGAAGCCGACGCAGAAAGTAAGAGTTCAGGACAAGTGTACAGGTAGATGGCTGCCAGGAGTCATCCAAGATGGAAGACCTGAACCAAGGTCCTACGATGTGAGAATGCCAGATGGCCACATCCTCCGTCGCAACAGACGTCAGATCAAGGAGACCCAGGAACAACATGACACACAGCAGCCGGATCCTCTAATTGAATCCGAGGACATCAAAGAGCAAGATGAGACGAGAAAGCAAAATCAAAGTGAACATGAACACTATGTCACACGGCATGGGCGCCAGATCCACAAACCAGATCGTTTGGATTTGTAAACAAAAAAAAAACAAAAAAAACAAAAACACAAAACAAAACAGAAACAAAAAACAAAACAAAAGAATTACGGGAAGCAATATATTGCACATACCATATATCCATTGTATGTTATAAGGACTCATAAGTGTTCGCAAAATTTATTGTACTTTCTAGTATAATGGTAAACTAAAATGCATTACACATCCTGGAGTTTCCACTTATATGATAGTGGTTTGGTCGTATGTTATTTCAATACGGCTTAAGTTGGAATAGACTAAAGAATTTGCAAATATCTTTGGTTTGTAACCAAAGTTTTTTTTGTTTGTTTGTTGTTGTTTTTTTAATGTTTGTGTTATCAGGCAGTTGCCTTTGGTTCAGACTACATGTACGTTACAAAAAAAAAAAAAAAAAAAAATCTTTTAAGTGTTCATCGAACTGTTGTAAATAGTTGAGACAACAAGGTCCAAAAAAAAACAACAAACAAAAAAAGATAAGAAGAAAAAGATGGGACTCTTAAATACATGATCCAATTCAATAACGCAATGTGCCTCACAAAACAATGGACAGTCAATATATAGAACAGTCAAACGGAAATATTTCAAAATTTCTGGCTATAATTTTATTGTTGAGAAGGGGGTTGTAATATGTATAAATGTATGAATATATTATCGCTATAGTGTTGTGATGCGCCCACGCATGCGCGTGGCTGAACTATCCCATCTAATAAATGCATGATTGACATGTCTCTGGTTCTGATATATAACGAACAATATCTTGTGATCATTTGTGTTATATCACATAACTTTACATAGACTACATGTTTCATTGATTCTATTCATTAACAGTAGAACATTCTTCAATGCCATGATTGTGAGTCAATATACACTGTCCTTTTAGAATCATTCATTGATTATACCTGACCTATACTGTGAATTTGGAGGTCACACACCAACAATTCAAAATCCGACATTTCAGTGCTGAAAAAAGAATTGCACCAGAAACTGGAATATGTTTTTCGAAGTCCCTCTCCCACGCAGACATGAGTTCATTGTACTTTTTAACCGACACTGTTTCTTGTTACTTCAAACAGCAGGTACCATAATACATGTGGTTCTAAGTTAGACCTCTATCATGTCTATACACGAAAATGGTTTTATGTCTTCAAAGTTTATATCTAAGGGTTCCATCTTATGTGTGCATTGTGGTGAAAGTTTTGATTTTTTTATGTTGAGTAATTAAAAAATGACACTGGCTATTGCTGATAAAAAAAAAAATACATGAGTAACTATAACTCATGCCATGGAATTGATTGCGCGGACGAATATGTTCCGTAATTATTCATTAGTATTATTACAAATGCCCCAGCCCCAGCTATCCATCTTTAAGTCAGCATAGATCGATGTATCAAAGATGCGTCTACAACTTGGAAAACAGATCTATTTGCTGCCTGAAATAATTCATAGTTTACCATTAGTAAATGTCATTTCCATTTACAAAATCATGCATGTTATTATGGCGATTTTACCAGCACTTTATACTAGGCAATGCAGGCCAATCCACAAACGAAACATGTCTTTCCCTACTCCCATTTACAACTCTCCCATGGGTGGCTCAACTCTCGTTATGAGTATGCTCAACTCTCCTCACCCTGAGGGAGACTTGCGCCATTCGACAATTTTTTTAAAACGAACTACTACTTTGAAATGCAATCACCTTGAATACCCACATTGCATTATAACATAGGAGCTAAATTTCAAATGAGAAGAAGTTGTCCAACCCACAATGCAGGTCTGGGGAAATATGGCCCATTATGGAAAAAGTGGCTCAACTCTCCTGGATCTCCCCTACCTTTTTCCCGACTGTAAAACAGCCCAATTTGTTTTGTAAAACTTGTTATTTTCAGAAAAGATACTTGTCCTCTTAATTGATATAATATACAAGACATGATGAAAATGGTTACCCCGATGCAAAATACGCACGCGCTGCAAAATCATCGGATATCGGTTTTAGTGGAATCGTATAGTCTGCGATGTGCTGCGACTGCGATCCGATTGGGCTCACAGTCGCAGAGCAATCGGATCGCAGTCGGATCGTGCAGTGTGCGCCGGGCTTAATGCATTATCAGTGCCCTGGTCGAAAAAAACAGTTGAAACCAGTTGATTCCAGTTGAAATTTTACCTGGTTTCAACTGGTCTCAACTGGTACCAGTTAACACCAGTTGATTCCAGTTGAAGATAATAAACATATGCAAAGTACCAGTTAAAACCAGTTCAAATACCAATTGAAACCAGTAGATATATACCAGTTGAAACCAGTATCTCTAACTGGTGTAACTGCCAGTTGATTCCAGTTGAATCCAGTTGGGAATTTTCCAGTTTGATTTAACTGGTTTCGTAGGGGTTCATTTGGTTTTAACCGGAAGAAAACAATACGTGTACTTATTACCAGTATCAGTTGAAACCAGTATCTCCAACTGGCGCAATTGCTAAATTGAAACCAGCTAGTACCAGTTGTAACAACTGGCGTAATTGCCCACTTGAAACCAGTATCTCCAACTGGTGCAATTGCCCAGTTGAAACCAGTACCAGTTGAAACCAATATCTCCAACTGGTGACTGCCCAGTTTATCTGGCACAACTTTTTGCGCAATTTTTCAAATTAGAAAATTTGTCAAATGTAATAGATTTTACCAGCTGCCATTTGTTATTAACAAATTTTATTTTTGATATTCCATTGTCTCGAATTAGTCCTGTTTGAAACCAATTAACAAATATTTCAGTTTTTCCATTGGCTTCAGTTGGAAACCAGTTGGATACCAGTTGAAACCAGTTAATTTGCATAATAACTACATTGTGTAGATCTGTACTTATTATTATGATTTATTTCGATTTACAGCATATTTCTGTAATTACTTATGGTTTAGTTTCATGTAATACATTTCAAAATACAAGTAAAGATCGAATACCAATTATGAGGTCATTTCATTAATTTGTGTCAATTACAGGTAATTAATCATGAATTAGAAAAACACTAACCATGAACTAAAATACATTAAGATACAAATATATTGACGATGCTGTTCTCATTGAACATATTACATGTTAAATATCTGCTTATTGCCAATGCCTTTACATTGGAAATATTGCAGACAAATCAGTGCTTCTGTGTTGACTTTAGCCCAAATTAGTGCAAATGCTAATTAATTTGCAAGTAATTAATCTATTTTCAACTGGAAGTTTCATCTGGTTTCAACTGGTATCAACTGGTATTGCCAATTGGAACTTTACCTCTTTGCCTATTGGTTTTAACTGGTAATTAGAACTGGTTACTACTGGTAATTCCAACTGGTACTTGCAACTGGAAATTCCAACTGGTAATTCAACTGGAAATTCCAACTGGTGATTACCAGTTGATTCCAGTTGATTCCAGTATTCCAATATCCATCCCTGTCACGCACATCAACATGAATCAACTTGTATTTGGGTTGCTGGGGACCTTTAAACCCAGCGTCGGGTTAAAGGGCAATCCAACCTTGGTAATAAGATAATTTGTGTGAAAGCAGAAAAATAAGAAAAACAGGATGGTGAAAGTTTGAAAGAAATCGGACAAGGAATAAGAAAGTTATGGATGTTTGAAAAATGAGATCACTACATCTAAGCGAATCTCAAATTGGCAATTTGGTGATTCGATTGTGACATTTTTGTGGACAACTCTCCCATTTGTCGTACACAAAAATATCATTAATTTGCAGTTTTCTTCGAGCCGCTTTTACCCTCGGGGCAGTACTCCAAATATATTGGAGATAGCATATTGTTATAGGTCCTCATGAACGGAAAGATCCTCCTGGGTAACGCATTTTGAAAAAAGTGACATTTTATTCATTTTGTGTGTTGGAGCGAATGGGGGAGTTGTCCACAGCTACATCACAGTGATATTACCTATTCGGTCAATTTGAAATTCCCATATGCATGGTGATTACAACTTTTAAAAATTCATAACTTTCTTATTGCTTGTCCGATTTCGTTCAAACTTTCACCAATCTGCTTCTTAGTGATTCTCCTCTTTCTTTCAAAGCAACTTGCTATTAAGGTTGGATTTCCCTTTAAATTGTCATATGGTACCGACCACTGCGTTTATAATTCATGTAAATTATGTAAACAAAACCATGCGAATAGACCTGTTCACAAATATATTCAAATTTTATGCATACTTTTAAAACAAAGGTTGTTCTTGAAAACCTGAAATCTTGTCAGAGGCTTGTCAGACATAGCAACAAGTAATGTATGCAAACTGGATTCCAAGTATTGTAGTTCATTCATTTTTAAAGGGCAGTCCAACTTGGTAATGAGATGATTTTTATGAAAGCAGAAAAATAAGAAAAACAGGATGGTGAAAGTTTGAAAAAAATCGGACAAGGAATAAGAAAGTTATGGATGTTTGAAAAATGAGATCACTACATCTATGCGAATCTCAAATTGGCAATTTGGTGATTCGATTGTGACATTTTTGTGGACAACTCTCCCATTTGTGGTACACAAAAATATCATTAATTTGCAGTTTTCTTCGAGGCGCTTTTACCCTCGGGGCAGTACTCAAAATATATTGGAGATATCATATTGTTATAGGTCCTCATGAAAGAAAAAGATCCCGAGTACTACATTTTGAAAAAAAGTGACATTTTAGTCATTTTGTGTGTTGGAGCGAATGGGGGAGTTGTCCACAGCTACATCACAGTGACATTAGCTATTCGGCCAATCTGAAATTCCCATATGTATAGTGATTACAGCTTTCAGAAATTAATAACTTTCTTATTACTTGTCCGTTTTCGTTAAAACTTTTTCACCAATCTGCTTCTCTGATTTTTCCTCTTTCTTTCAAAGCAACTTGCTATAAGGTTGGATTTCCCTTTAACAGGTTAATGGAATACCTCGTTACTAGTCCCAGGAAAGAAACGTCCATAAATTTGAATAACTTTGTGAACAGGTCTATTCATGAACATAACAACCGACAGTCATCATGCTATGATGCATGTATGATTAATTGTAAGCGACTGAAGTTTATTTGGTAACAAACGGTGATTTAACGTTGAGGTCACTTTTAAAGGGAGAGCGAGGGCAAGAGAGAGAGAGAGAGAGAGAGAAAGAGAGGGAGAGAGGAAAATACAGAGAGAGAGAGAGAGAGAAAGATGGTTAGATTTCATTTAACAAAAGAAATAGGTAGGGCTTCAATAAAGGATGACATTATAAATTATTTATCGTCCAGAATCGGGGAAAATCCTGCTGAGTATGTCATTATATAGTAGGCACAATATTGCATTTACCGTTAAAATTACTGCCGCTTGCACTATTACCCAAGCAAGGAATTTGGTTATTAGCATGGCACTGAGCAACTGTCGTCGGGACATGTGTCAAATAACTGATGATACCTTGTGAATGCAGATTTTGTTAGAAAAAATATACAGAAAGCAACAAATCGCGTCTTTTATTCAATGATTGGTTACGTCAACGTTTATTTTTGTGCAAGTGTGGAAAACGCGGCGTGAATCCCGGAACTGGAAATGTAAATGATATTCTCTCTCTCTTTCTCCTCTTTTTCTCTTTCTTTCTCTCTTTCTCTCTCTCTCTCTCTTCTCTCTTTAACTATTTCACACAAACTCTCCCACTCTCTCCTTATTTCTCCCTATCTCTCTTTACCTATATCTCCATCTTTTTCTCAGCCCGTCTGTCTGTCTGTCTGTTCTCTCTCTATTACGTATGTCTTTCTCCGTTTCTCTCTCTCTCTCTCTCTCTCTTAATTATCTTTATTATGTATTGCTTAATTTCTTCTACTATCACTGTCCCTATACTTTTCTCTTTTTATCCCCTCTCCCCCCCCCCCCCTCCATCTTTCTCTTTTCACCGCCCCCTCTATCGTATAGATTCCCGACATAAGATACTATGCAGTATAGCTATTTTTCGTATGCCATTATGTTATAGATTTCCTTTACGTGGTGGAAAAAACTATAGTTTCTATATACACCCAAATAAGGTGTGCTAAACACCAAGTTTGATCATGGGAAACTGGCCTAAAAACCAAAAAGGAACAGCAAAGTGAATAATAGTCTGTAGAATAGATGGTTCTACTTTGTTACCAGAACATCACGTGATACAAAAAAAGCCTTCTCATTGGTCAAGGCGCAATTCTTCGTGGAAAAGTCAGTGACGAGGAACTTGCGGAAGTATAAGCAACATTTTTAGTAGGACCTTCAGCATAAATATATAATAAGCCCAGTGCTTGTTTAATCTTCTGAAAGTTTAAAGGTGTTATTTTTCTAGTCTTAGCCAAAATGACAGTCATGATGAAAGTGATCATCGGAGCTAGTTTTGCCTTCATCCTTTTTAGTGGATGTGTAAACGGTGATCGTGAGTATCGTATATGATTTTATGGTATTTTATGGCTTGGCTAATAATATTTATTTATTTATTCATTTATTATGAGATTGCTCTAACGGGGAGGGGGGGGGGGGTCTTTCAGTACATAAAACCTGTGCTAAAAATGTATTTATCATTATCTATTTTGTGTTCTTTCTACAGAATGGTCTCTTCAGTATACATAAAAAATGCGTTGCGAGATAGCCTTTTAGATTAAATTCATGTTTCAATTTCCTTTTATTTATGTTTTTCTTTAGTTCAGAGAAAACTCCGGTTGTCATTACCTTAGTGATAGAACGTTGCATTATATAGGTATTGATAAATATTTATATATTGGTAGCCTCCGCTATCGACGAACCAGCAATTAGAAAAGTGCAAATAATAAACAAACCATAAAATCACACAGTTTATAAGTAATATAGGGACAGAAGAGAGATAGAAAGAGAGAGAGAGAGGGGGGGGGGGGGGGGAGGAATGGTAGGAACACACACACACACACACACACACACACACATATATATATATATATATTCGAACAAATATAATCAATTTTCAAAATCCATTCTACTCGACAAATATTTGGAATGCATGGAACCTTCCTAATGTACTGTGAAATTAAGTCCCAAGGAAAAAAAAAAATAGCTTGCAATTTTCAAAAAATACAATGCAAGTTTATTGAATTGCATATTCCGCAGTTATATTTTTGCAAATGTTGCTCAATATTTCTTTGTTATGATGAGTTTGTTTTTACATCCTGCATGTTGTTTTACTTAAATTCTGGTGAGAAAAGTATTTTGATAAAAGTGTGGCACGACGCAGCCAACTGATTGTTCGAACATTACCCGGATGCACATTTCAGTAATAATTACCTTTCACTGTCGCTCCTAATTACTCCCCCCCCCCCCCACCCCCTTCGTCTTATGTGTTGTCAGTTGTTCGTTCATATTCTTTTTGATAAATGTGTGGCACGACGCAGCCAACTGATTGTTCGAACATTACCCGGATGCACATTTCAGTAATAATTACCTTTCACTGTCGCTCCTAATTACTCCCCCCCCCCCACCCCCTTCGTCTTATGTGTTGTCAGTTGTTCGTTCATATTCTTCACATTTTGATTTGCTCTCTCTGCCCCCTTCCCTCTCTCTCTTTATCCCCTTCTCTCTCCCTTTCTCGCACTCTCTCTCCCTCTCTCTACATGCAGCCAAAGAATTCTTCGAAGGTGACCAGGATATAACAATACATGTTCATAAACACATTTCGTGGTCATGCCTGAGTGTTTTTCTTTTATGATTATTCTTTTCATCTATTTTACCCCCCCCCTCTCTCTCTCTCTCTTTCTCCCTTTCCTCTTCCTGTTTCATTTTTCTCTTTTTAATTTCTCTCTCTCCCTCCCCCTCTCTCTTTACAATTGCTATTAGCATGGTCTGCGGTGGCGTAGCGTGGGTTTAGTCATTTGGGGAGGGGCACTGGTCTTGATAAATGGATAATATAGGCGAGGGAGCAGAGAAGGTTGGGGAAGATGGGGGAGAGGGTTTGTGTCATCTCCCTTTCTGTCATTGTCTATCTGTGTTGTCTCTCTCTCTTTCTTATCCCCTTTTTAGCAGCGGCCATCCGACGGGGGGGGGGGGGGGGGGTGGAGGGGCATATGCAGTAGCGATGATGTCATCTATTTGTATCATTTATGTTTTCCATTGATTCAGTCATCGGTCGACTTATGAGATAAAAGGAAGTTTTTTGTTTTTTGTTTTTTTAAATCTCTTTACCTGTATGGAACCTCCTTAAAGGATATTCGGATGGAAAAAAACATGAAGGGGAATCCTACCTTTGTAATAATTTGATTTGTGTGAATGCAGAAAATTTAGAGATGCAGATTAGTGAAAGCTTCATTGGATTAACGAAAGTTAAGGTATGCTGCTTTTCGTTTCGATTTCTTTCTTTCTCAGCTTATACAGATTTATGAATGAATTATATTAAGCAGGGTATATTTCGCGGCAGTGGCGAACAGTTGCGTATCTATAGTATGGGACACGGAGGACCGCCCCCCTCCCCATCTAATGGCACGAAAGAGAGAGAGAGAGAGAGAGAAAAAAAAAGAGATGGATATATATATATATATATATATATATATATATATATATATATATATATATATATATATATATATATATATATATGTATGTATATGTATGTATACGGCCATGTAAAAAACTTATTAGACCAGCTCCATTTTGGGGTATATGAGTAGTGTTAAGTCCATTGTCTATGGAAGTAGTAAAATGATTATCAATAGCTAATGCATGATTAATGGACTACTACTAACTAGGACAATTACCCCTATTATAGGGGCTTTCACACCGGGATTTGCGTAGAGTTGCGTAGAGTTGCGTAGGGAGTACGCAAAAATTCGCGGCGTACTCATGAAAAAACAAATGATGGATCGGCATAGTCCCTGCGTAGGGTAGCGTAGGGTTGCGTAACTTGTCCACGTACACTTACGTAGGTCAGGCGTTAAGTCTGCGTAGCGTTGCTTACGGTTGCGTACGGATTCTGTGCGCAAGCGAAGATGAAAAAAAAGAAAAAAGAAAAAAAGCATTAGGCCTATAGCATTTCCCGCCTTATGAACTTCTCAAGCAACTCTTGCCTGCTGTCCGGAACACTGTACTGCTGTGAAGTAGAATCAAAAGATAATGAGTTGTTTAAGTCCATTCCTTGTCCATTCCTTGTTATTATCGTCCTCACACGATTTGTCATAGAGCATTGGGTGTTGCTGGACCCACTCCATAATTTCAGACCTCTCCTGGTCAGTCGAAACTGTAAAAGGGGGGAGCTTCGCCCGTCTCTCTTTCTCCTGGGGTTTTGGAGTTTCACTGCCAGCTGCATCACTGTGTTCAGAGTGTGATGCAGGTGAATCTCCATCTTGGTCACTAGAAACATGTGGAGAATGAGCAGGAAAAGATTTCTTGCCCCGACCACGACTCTTGCTCTTCCTTTTGGGGATCTTGCAGACTTTATTAAAAAGGAACAATCAAGCCTTGCAGATCTATAGAGGACTAATTGTTCAGCAGCAATTTAATGTCAAATGGGACGAATCTGTTCAAACTAGCAGTCAAGTGAATAATAACTGATGAAAATCAGTAGGATCCAGCATGAGTACGCCAAATTTAAGTAACTATAAGCAACTATACGCAAATGTACGCCAGGTCTACGCAAGTCTACGCAAGTCTACGTCGGTCTATACGCCACAGTACGCAACACTACGCCATTCCATGCGCAAGTCTCAAAATGTGTTTTCGAGAAACCGGGGCATTTTGGCGTAGTGTTGCGTAGGAATGGCGTACAGTGGCGTAGTGTTGCGTAGGCTTGCGTATAAACTGCGTTCTCTGGCTCTACGCAGAGAGTACGCCAAAAAATTAAACATGTTTAATTTTTTGAGCCCCTCCCGCGTACCTATTTTGCGTTCCTCGGCGTAGACTTGCGTAGACTTGCGTAGGCACAGCGTATGGCAGCGTAGTGTTGCGTAGTCGCTACGCAACACTACGTAACTCTACGCAACTCTACGCAAATCCCGGTGTGAAAGCCCCTTATGACTTTTTACCCCAGGACAGTTACCATTAGGACGACTGCAGCCAGGACAAATTCCCCCAGACAATTACAACACCCCCTTTTCCCCGTGACAAAGAATTTTTGGACCACCTAATAGACTATAAATGTCTGAGAGGATGAATTTCAAGTGTTACTTCTCTTGGTCTCACCACCATGGCCTTCTAATTATTCTACTGAGACCAGTGTGTGTGTGAGACATAAAAATCAAAGGTATTAGAAAATTAATTTTATGAAACAAGAAAACATTCTTGCAGCATAAATGAGCTGCTGTGAGGGGGGAAAAAAGGCGAAACCTTGTTGAAAGAATGCCACAAGGCATGGCTGCAATCATCAAATGTAGAAATTTTCCACCAAGAACTGAAAAAACTGCCTCCAGAGGAGTGGACATGGCTTTACGAGAAAATCAGGCATACCTCCTGGACCATTTCTGTCTGGACATTGTTTTCCAAAATCCCTACCCCTGGAGAATATCCTTGAGGACAGTAAGCATCTAGGATATTTACATTCTGTTAGTTGTTCTGAAAGTTCTTTCCGTTGGGGTGCCCTTAGAAGTAATTGTCCTTTAGTGAAAATTGTCCGGGGTTAATTGTCTTAGGGGCAATTACCCTGGCGGTAATTGTCCGAGGGATAAGTTATTACACGAGCCAATTGTTTGGGGGAGTATTCATCTTCTCATTATGAGTTATCTAGTAGAAATCATTCTGAAAATTCAATTACTGATATAGCCAACACTTGCCATATAGGCCTTTACAAGGAGCTGGTCTAATAATTGTTTCCAGGGCTGTATAATAAGAAAAGGAGAGGCGAAGTACACGCGAAGATAACCTCTTTCCACACTAGTCTGGGAGCCTGTCCGGAAATAGTCACCCCACTTTACCCATAAGATTTGACCATCTAAGTCATTGACGAAAAGGCTGTCAGCCTGACCGTAGCCGTCGGGTTTAGCCCCCGTAGCCCCCAAAAGAGACCCCAAAGTCGGGACGATTTCATCCCGTCTCCCACATGCACCAAGCTTTGTCAGTAGGAAGAAGTATAACTGGACTTTACACAAAACAAAATCTGACAAAAATTTCCGTCGGGATGGGGTGACAGACGGCCCCTAAAAATTGGGGTAAATTTTTCCCCTTGAAGCCCAGGGACCAAATGTTGTCAGAAGGAAAAGCTTTTGATATACATTCCAAACATGACAAAATTATCCATCGGAAAAGGGGATGTCAGACCTCCTGAAACAAAAAAGTGGCATGAAAAACTACTGAAAACAATGAAAATCACTAGACAAATTGGCAACTCAGTCATGAGTTTGTGCCACAGAAATTAGGAGTTCTGTGGTTTGTGCCGTCATCGGTTCACAACTCACCAATTATTTTGTTTATATTCATAATACAAATTTTATATTTTTTCCAAGAATATGATTTCCTCATGACCTGAATCCACTTATAATTACAGTAATATGTTTTTGCATGTACACACTAATACAGAGTAAATAAATTTTGGGGGTAAAAATCATGAAAATATTTTTTTTTTCATATAATATACAAAAAAGAGTGATAATGAAAATGTAATATCTTGAAAACAATCTTAATATTTTGGGTTCGTGGAATATCTTGTAAAGGTTTATACAAGCTAAAACATTTAACTATAGATATAACTTCAATTAACTTGGTTCAAGTTCTGTAAACATCATATTCTTTGACCACTTTTTGAGAATTTTTATTATGAATATAAACAAAATAATGTGCGAGTTGTGAGCCAATGACATCACAAACTCATTGCTGAGTTGCCAATTTGTTTTAGTGATTTGCATTTTTTCCGTATAGTTTTTCATGCCACTAAAAATTCATAACTTTCTTATAATTGTTAGTTGTCAGATTTTATTTAATTTTTTTTTTGATCTGTAGGTCTGAGTTTTCTGCTGCAATTAAAACCAAGTACTTTTTGTACTCGACGTCCCCTATATAAAATAATCAAAGTAGTCATGGACCACGGAACCTGGGGGGGGGGGGGGGTGGAGGGCTGCATCCCCCATTTTTTTTAGTAGACACGTTTCATAAAACTTCGGGAAAAAAGGTTCGAAAAGTGTCATTAATGAGTGAAATCAAATCAGCCCCCCCCCCCCACTTTCAAAAAGATTATAATAATATGCAATTTTTGACATCTTTATGGAGATGTGAGTTGGTCCAATGGTAATGTCATAATTTTTCATTCAAACCTAAGTTTTAAAATGAATAGCAACATTCTAAGTGTATACTTTTTTTTGACTCACACGCGGTAGATATGAGCTACTCACCTTCTTTTATTTTCTCTGACAATATGTTTCATGTTCGTTTGTACCATTTATCTTGTTCATATCATTTATATTGTTTGTACCATTAATACTGTAAAAGCGCTGTAAATGTGAAATATGATACAATAAACTGAAACTGTATTGTATTATCGATATAATGTACACACTACCATGCGCATTAAATGATTGGTTACGCCAACGTTTATTTGTGCAAAGGTGGAAAGGGTGAAAATGTGTGAAAAATAATGTGTGGTAAACACCAAGTTTGATCGTGGGAAACTGGCCTTGAAAAGCCACAAAGGAAGAGCAAAGTATCGTATGTAACGTATTTGGTTCTATTTTGTTACCACGTAAACATTACGTGATATCAAAAAGCATTCTAATTGGTCAAGGCGCAAGCCTCGCCCAGAATAAAACAAAAGGTCTAAACTTACATACAATGACTTTGCTTATTGTCAGTTATATCATGTAATTCTTCGTGGAAAAGTTAATGACGAGGTACTCGCGGAAGTATGAGCAGCAATTTTTAGTAGGGCCTTCAGCATCCTATATATAAAGCACAGTGCTTGTTTGATCTTCTGAAAGTTAAGCTGAACCAGTTTCACAACAACTCATAGCAAAGGTGTTATTGTCTAGTCTTAGCCAAAATGACAGTCATGATGAAAGTGATCATCGGAGCTAGTTTTGCCTTCATCCTTTTTAGTGGATGTGTAAACGGTGATCGTGAGTATGGTATATGATTATATGGTGTTTCATGGCTTGGCTAATTTACTTATTTATTTATTTATTTATGAGCTTGCTCTACAGGGGTGGGGAGGGGGGGGGGGGGGGAGTTCTTTAAGTACATAAAATCTTTGCTAAAAATGTATTGATCATTATCTATTGTGTGTTCTTTCTACAGAATGGTCTCTTTCGTATACATTTAAAAAAATGCGTTGCGAGAGAGCCTTGTAGATTAATTTCATGTTTCAATTTCATTCAATTTATGTTTTTCTTTAGTTCAGAAAAAACTCCGGTTGCCATAACAATTATGAATGATAGAACATTTCATTATGTAACGATAAATAATGATATAATGATAGCCTCCGCTATCTACGAACCTGCAATTACGAAAGTGCAAATAATAACCATAAAATCACATACATTTACAAATAGTAAATACATGTATAAGGACAGAAGTGAGAGATAGCGGGGGGAGGGGGAGAGAGAGAGATAGAGAGAGAGAGAGAGAGAGAGAGAGGGAGAGAGAGGGGGGGGGGGGGGAGGGGAGAGAGGGGGGGAGAGAGAGAGAGAGAGGGAGAGGGAGGAATGGTAGGAACATATATATTTATATTCAAACAGATATAATCCATTTTCAAAATCCATTCTACTCGACAAACAACAAAATTGAAATGCATATAGAACCTTTCTAATGTACAGTGAAATTGAAGTCCTATAAGGAAACAAATTAGCTTGCAAATTTTCAAAGAATACAATGCAAGTGTATTGCATTTCATATATTCCGCAATCATATAATTTTTGCAAATGATGCCCAATGTTCCTTTTTTTATATAGTCTCACGAATGGCTTTTAGAATAGTAGGTATATACCTAAAAACGTTAGATTTATTATCAATCACGTTTGATCTTGTAAAAGTGATGCAAGTTTCAAATTGTATTGGCATCATAACTTTTTACAGTCCCTTCTTATCAAGTACATATTTTTTTATAGAATGAATGCAAAAGCACCGAAACTACCACTCTTCAGCCAATATTTTGATAAGTTCTCACCCAATTCCTATGAAATTTTGTCTTAGAGTAATTTTAGGTTCCTCTTTCCATTATGGTCCTAGATTATTGATATCTTCTCTTTTTTTCTAGATAGAAAACTTTGGACTTTGGACACAATACCAGACTAATTACTTTATGAGAAGTGGAATTAGAAACGGAGACTGCAAATTTCGCAAATATTTGCACCAGCTATACATGTAGACACAATGATGGTTTTGTTTCTTTTTCAATGTTTTTCGCCAGCCTTGAGAGTTGAGACTTTCAAATCTTGATTTGAAAATAACTACTGTTACTTTTTTCTTAAAAATTGAGTTTGTTTTTACATCCTTCAAGTTTCAAGTTTTATTTATTCCACTCATAAAAATAGCAAGAAACAACAGCAGAATCAAATAAATATGCAAAAGATAACCAAATACACATAAAAATAAATATATAGGCTACTGATACATAATAAAAGAACTCACAAAAAAAAAAAAAAAAACATTAAAAAAAAATCCAACAAAAAACCTGCATGTTGGTTTGCTTAAACAAGGGCGAGAAAAGTATTATGGTAAAATTGTGACAAGACGCAGGCAACTAATAATTCTTCGAACATTACCCGGATGCATATATCAGTAACATTTACCTTTCATTGTCGCTCCTAGAGAGTAGGGACATGGACGTCTGACTTTTCTGGACCCAAAATGGCATTCAATTTCTTTCTTTTTAGAACACCACATTTTATCAGTCTCCCCCGCCCCCCCCCCCCCCCCTCACTCTCTCACACTCTCTCTGCATGCAGCCAAATGATTTTTCCAAGGTGACCCAGATATAACAATACAATGTTCATAACACATTTCACAGTCATGAGTGTGTTTTTTTCTTTTATGATTACTCTTTCCACCTAGATTTGTGTTATTTACATCTCTCTCCCCCTCTCTCTCTCTCTCACACACTCTGCATGCAGCCAAAAATCTTGAGTTTTGTTCAAGCATTTATAATGGAAAGAAACCGTTCCAATGCAATTGGAAACGTTAGATTAGTTGTCCATAAACACATGTGTCTGGTGTGAGATTTGGGGATTATCGAATTGATAAGAAATTCACTAACTTTCCCCAAAATATTCTTGTACTGCACACAGAAAGGAGTATATGGGACCAGAGACAAATCGGGGGTGAATGTTCGGCCCGAACTTTTCAGGTATTTCTTGTCATATTTCTAATATGAGGAAATTTGAAGAGCTATCCTTTTTAGGGGACCTTTTTATTATGATATTCTTCCTAACTGACAAGAAAAGAATGAAGAAGCTCACAAATTATTTTTTCATCTTTCCCAGAACTCAAGATAACCTTTAAAGGTCCCCTACAACCCAAATGCAGTTGACTCCCGTTGATGTGCAGGGATGCATACAACTTATATTTTGTTATTTAAACATTTAAAAATGTTTTATAAATTCTAAAAATATTTTTAAAATCATTTTCTCAAACATGCTAAGTTCCACCCCCCCCCCAATAAGGCCCCCGATCTCATTCCTGCAGTGACATCATCTGTCAATCATCAGTGAGCTTAGGAGAGACAGTGGTATGTAGCTTTGCCAGAGATGACCATCTGTTCTAATAGACCATACAATGCCTACATAGTTGTTGCTATGTCAGACAAGCTGTAGCATCACCAGGAAAAGAATGGTATTGAGGAGGTATTGTTTGAAAGCACGCAATTCTATTGTGAGCATGTGCTGAGCTGGAGGAAGTTACATTCCACTGTCTATTGTAGAATGTTAGTGTAGCTGACTGATGATTGACAGATGATGTCATTGCAGGAATGAGATCTGGAGCATTTTTTTTAGGGTGGAGCTTAGGAGGTTGGGATAAAATATATTTCAAAAAAACATTTAAAAACCTATGAAACATATCTAGATGTTTGAAGAACAGAATATTAGTTGTATGCATCCCTGCACATCAACAGGAATTAAAAAAAAAAAAAAAATGTTGCTTTTAGGTTGCAGGGGCCTTTTAAAGGTGAACCGGATATGACAATTCGTGTTCATAAAAACATTTCATGGTCATGCCTGAGTGTTTTTCTTTCATGATTATTCTTTCCATCTAGATTCATTTTATTCATCTCTCTCTCTCTTCTCTCCCTCATGCAGCCAAAAATTCTTTAGACTAAAGCCCATCGCACACGATACGATCGACTGTGATCCGATTTTGGAAATAAATCGCCATAGCATTAAATATGGGCATTTTAACAAATAAAATATACCTGACTCAGGTTCTTAACAATAATAATAATCGTAGGACTGCTCTGACGTCACTACGACTCGGAGCCGATTTGGCCTTTCCTCCGACTAGGAAGCTCGCAATTGGCCGTGTTTTCGATTTATTATCCCTATGACTATTTAGAATCTCAATCAAAAAATATTTTATGTGTTTAAATGTTTATATCAAATGCTATTACATTTTCTTCTGAAATCGGACCGCAGACTGGTCATATATATAGTGTGCGGTGGGCTTAAGGTGAACCGGATATAAAAGTACGTGTTCCTAAAAACATTTCATGGTCATGCCGGAGTGTTTTTCTTTCATGATTATTCTTTTCCATCTATTTTACTTCCTCTCTCTCTCTCTCTTTCTCTCCCTTTCCTCTTCCGGTTTCATTTTCTCTTTTTTCCTGTCTCTCTCTCCCTCTCTCTTTCTAACAACTGTTAGCATGGTTAGCAATGGCGTAGCGTGGGTTCAGTCATTGGGGAGGGGCACTGGTCTTGATAAATGGATAATATAGGCGAGGGAGCGGAGGTTGGGGAGGGGGACTTTTTTTTTCTCCTCAAGTGCGCTTCCCCCTCTCCCTTTCTGTCTCTGTCTCTCTGTCTCTCTGTCTCTTTCTTTTCATCTTTTTAGCAGCGGCCATCCCATGGGGAAGGGGGTGGCGGGGATATGCAGTAGCGATGCTGTCATCCATTTGTATCATTTATGTTTTCCATTGATTCAGTCATCGGACGATTTATGAGATACATGTAGTTTGTTATCTCTTTACCCGTATGGAACCCCTTTAAAAGATATTCGAATGGAAACAAACTATTTTTGCGATGCGATTTCTTTCTTTCTCAGCTTATGTTAAGTGGGGCATATTTCGCGGCAGTGGCATACAGTGGCGTATCTATGGGATGGAGCACGGGGGACCACCCTCCCCCCCCCCCCCCCCCACATCAAATGGCAAGAGAGAGAGGGGGAAAGAGAGAGAGAAGAAAGGGAAAATGAGAAGAGAGAGAGGGGAGAAAGAGAGAGAGAGAGAGAAAGGGAGAGCGGGAGTCAACATGAAAAGAAGATTACAAACTCTTTCCACACCCTCCCCTCACTCAAAAGCCGTGTCCTCTTGATCTCATCTACCTAATACTTCATGTATCCCTCCGTTACTCCAATGCCCCCTCAATAGTCGGACCCATGATACGCCATTGGTGACACAAATAAGGGCGGAGCACAGAGGTACGTGCTCCCCAATCAAATGGTAGAAAAAAAATAGAAAAAGAAAAAAAAAAGAACAAGGAGAGAAAGATTAAAGAAGGGAGAGGTAGAATGGCAACGTGAAAAAAAAGATGATGCGACGCAGTCCCACACACACTAAGAAATTAGGGTTCACTTTAGGGTGCAAATTTGGGCGGAGCACCCGTATATCTACTCGGATGGAATCTTGCACCCCTACGGGTGCGCTTTGCAGAAACCGGGGTTCAAAATTGTGTACGGTTGAATTCTGCACCCTTCGATCATGAATATCCACACTGGCATTGTTGAAACCTATGTCACAATATCTCATGAAGTAAGATTAAATATTCAAAAGCATAGAAATGAAATAAATTATAAAAAGAAAAAATAAATCCATTTCGATCAGCTTGTGCCGTAAATTTGCTTCGAAAAAAAATTTCCGTAATGATGCGTTTCAAGAGAGTAATCGCGCAAAGACCATCGGTCTGCACCCTAATTTCTTAGTGTGCACCCTCTCTTCATCCAATGACCTTGTTCTCTGGCATTTCGTCCGCATAGTGAGACCCGTGCCCCCTCCGATACGACACCGGCACCCATCTAAATGGCTGGACCCACGTTACGTTTCGCCATTTGTACTTTGTCTTATCTATGATACTTCTTTTCATCCTCAGAAGATGGATTCTACTGTGCAACCCTCGCCGACGGAGAGGTCCCCAAGATCACCAACTTCATCTCGGTGGACAACAGCGTCAACGGCACAACTATCTGTAGGATGCAATATGAGGTGCCAAATGGGGCTAACCTGTATCAAGGGATGCTGGCAGCGAGTCAGCAACATGGGGAGAACTTCACGTAAGCTGAAAGAATATTTAGTGTGCGGTAGCGTAGCCAGGGGCGTCGCTAGAACATTTTGAATGGGGGGGGGGGGGGGATGTGACACCCAAATTTGCGGACAAAAATGCTGTACCCTAATCTCTCCCCACAAATAATAATAAAAGAAAATCGTAGATGTAGAGATCTTGATCATACGGGCCCATTTTCGCAAGGGGGGGGGGGGGGGGCTGACGCCTTTTGCCCGAACATCAACTTTTAAATTTGGTTGCCCGAATATTGTAACTTTGAAAATCCTCGGGGGGGGGGGGGGGGCTGCAGCCCACCGTCAAAGGGGGACGCCTTTTGCCCGAATATCAATTTTTCAATTTTCTGAATTTCTGCGAGTGAGCGAAGTGCGCGCGCAATTTTTAAAAACTTTTCCTACTGAAAATGAACAGAAGTTACATACACAAGTTACACAATTATCTGGGAACCTAGTTTCTCAAATATGTGCACATCCATGGATATTCACGCATCTCGCTACCTGAATATGAATATCAGAACTTTCCAAATCCTCGGGGGGGGGGGGGGGGGAGAGGAGGGCTGCAGCCTATTGCCGAAGGGGGACGCCTTTTGCCCGAATATTAGTTTTCCTTCTTTTTCTTTCCTTCCCTTTTCCTTTCATTCCTTTCTTTCTGTTTTTGTTTTCCTTTCCTTTCCCCTTTTTTCTTTTCTTTTTCTTTCTCCTTTCTCTTTTCCCTTTTCCTTTTCTCGTTCCTCTTCCCTCTCCTTTTCCCCCTTTTCTTTTGTCGACAGAGGTGGTGCATTTGCCGACAACGATTTTGAGTGGGGGGGGGGGGGGGTGACACTTCTACACCCCCCCCCCTCTAGCGACGCCGCTGAGCGAAGCCACAAGGTAGGGGTGCGGGGGACATATACGGCACAATTATTCTGTAGGATACAATGTGATGTGCTAGAGGGGGCCAATCTGTGGCAAGGGATGTTGGCGACTAATCAGCAACATGGGCTGAAACTCTGTTCAGTGGCATAGTCACAGGGTAGCAAGGGGCTTGGGGCATTTGTTCGACCCTTAATCGGATAGCAAGACGAACAAAAAAAAAATAGAAATAATGGAAGACAGAGAGAGAGAGAGAGAGAGAGAGAGAGAGAGAGAGAGGAAGAGCCCTCAAACAAAATTACAACTCGGACAATGGTGACTGTCCTATGCTGTAGTTGCCACTGGATAATAGTCGGGCATTTTCTTCGCGTTGTAGAAGTAGGTCTATCACTTTCTCAGAAGTTGGTAAACTCTTTCAAAAAAGATGAATTATATCCGGCATTCGCTTATTCAGCAATCGTGAATAATATATTCCCTCCATCCGTGGTTTTCTTGATTAATTATTTTATTCTTTCTCATTTTATTTTTATATTTTAGCTTCATGGCCACTACGTATCCTCCTTACGGTCATTTCATTTCCACCATAAACGGTGTCACGGGGACTGGAGGTTATTTCTGGGCAATCTTCGACGCGGAAGGAGTAGCGACCCCTGTCGGTAAGATTCATCCATGTAATTACATCTGACTTTCCTTCATTCTGAATTGATAACATACACAGATCTGGGTCCCTTTTCATAAAACTTCTTATCACTAACAGTTGCCACATTTCTATGACAAATTTGCTCTCAGCCAATCAAATGCAAGGATTTCAGTAGCTCATAACAATTATCATAACTTGTCATTGATAACAAGTTTTATGAAACGGGACCCAAGGCCGTACAAACTAGGGGTTATGGGGGGTTGAGCGAACCTCCTTCCCCCCAATTTCTGTTGTTTCATCTCTCATTTTTTTGAGTGAAAAGACACTCCCCAAATCCGAGGACCATGCAAATTTAGATTTATGATGTATAATAAACTAAATGGAATAGATTATCGACTCGTAATTTGCTCTCATCCGACATAGCTGACCTATACGATTAGCATTGAATATTATAACGGTAGGTGGGTATGAACTAATCCGTTGATATTTGTTGCCTGAATCGATTGGATGATGATTAGTGCATAATGATAATAGTAATGGTTGGATATTTTTTGTACATTGATTACATTGCTCTAGGTATAACATACATTTTGATTCTATCTCGATAAAAATATTTTAATGCTTTCCTTCTTGTTGCGGTACATTATGCAGGTGTTGACTTCCTAATACTGGAAGATGGCGATGCATACATTTTTGATTACCAGTACTCACCTCCTTACAACGCAAGTAATCCTACAAATCATACCATCGCACACTACACAGGTAAATGAACCCATGATTAAGGGGCAATCCAACCTTGGTAATAAGATGATTTGTGTGAAAGCAGAAAAAAGAAAAGAAAAACAAAATGGTGAAAGTTTGAAAGAAATCGGATAAGGTATAAGAAAGTTATGGAAGTTTGAAAAATGAGATCACTAAATATATGCAAATCTCAAATAGGCAATTTGTTGAGTCACTTGTGACATATACTTGCGGACAACTCTCCCGTTTGTCAGACACAGAAATATCATTAATTGCAGTTTTCTCCAAAGCGCCTTTACCCTCAGGGCAGTACTTAAAATATATTGGAGATAGCATATTGTTATAGTAAATAGTGTATGTATAATACGCGCTACAGTTGGTTAGATTCGCATCACCTGACGTGCAAAAATTTTTGTTCTAGTGCTCGATCGTGCACTATAACTTTGATTTTTGCACGGGGAATCTGGGCCTAATACACAGTAACAGTTATAGATCTAGGGGTCTTTTTACCATAACAATTAGTGCATGTTCTATTTATGCACCATTACTGGATTATATGAACTCCAAATACTAAATTAT